>CAMKVN010000687.1:0-25295 GCA_946474995.1 Funneliformis geosporum
TAACGTCAAAAAGTAGTGAAGAAGTTGCAGAAGCTTTTAAGAGTCTATATGATAATCCTGACAATCCTCTCAACTGGCCTCGAAAAATACAATGTGATAAAGGTATTGAGTTTATGGGAAGCATAACATTGATAATGGATGAACATAATGTTAACATTCAAAGGATTATAGCACGTTTCAGTCATACAAACTTGGCTATAGTTGATCATTATGCTGGATTATTCGAGTTTAGAGTTTTTAAAAATCAGTATTCAATAGAGTTTCTCTTACCTATTAGTGAATGTTATAGGGAATGTAAACGATTTGCAAGAAGAATTGTTGATAATATGAATGATACCCCAACTCGGTTAATTGAAATGAGTTCTAATGATGCCACAAAATTTGAGCGGATGTATTCCAATCTATTAGTAAAATATAATTGCCCAATAGGCATTAATGAATCTCAACTACCAAAGGGTATTACTGTCCGATTCTTACTTGCTAAGGGAGAATAGAAAAATGATCCTTTTAAATAATGCAGAATAATAGATCCAATATGGTCTCTCAGCCTTCATAAAATCTAAAAAATTGTTATTAGAAAGAATCCTCTGATGCCTATTTTATATTATTTAGATGATTCAGCCTCAACGTTCTTTTGTAAGGGAACAATTAATACATATTAAAGAAAAGCCAATACTTCCTCCTAGGTGAATATTGAAAGATAAGCGAATACATACAAAGCACTTTTTATAAAAGTTTCTAAGTTTATAACGTAATAAAGTATTGTAATAAGGATTACTCCTTCTTTATAACATAATGCCTTCTTTTTCCAATCATGCTAAATTTGCGCATCTATATTCATCTATCCTTCTGGATAAAAAAAAGGTATGATTTAATAATGTTGGTTGCCATTATATTCAAAGGCTAAACCTAGTTCTTTATTGTATTCATCTAGGTATAAACCTTCTAAAAATTTAGGTTTTTAAAGTGGAAATTTTTTATTTAATAAATCTTCGAATATATATCAACATGTTCTTTCTAGTACATTAGGGTAAATATTACACCATTTATGATTCTGTTTCATATTTTTATATGGCATCTCCCATTAATGGCCTTTTTTACATATCCATAAATAAATGTTAGAATTACTACTAACTCTAGCTAAGCATCTTCTTTCACGTTTCTGAGCATAGGTTAAAGCTTTGGTATCAGTTCTATTATAATATTGCATTTTATAGACGCAGAATAATTGATCTAAACAATTGCAAATCCAGATTGCTAGTTCAGAAGTAGAATTAAACTTGGCTACTAATATTGCATAAGCAAAAAAAGATAAATATCTCCAGTATTTTTAGCAGAAGTGGGATCAGGTTTCTGCCTCACATCAATGTCTAGAACAAGACGAAGAGGCAGGTTACTATCAATACATTCATGAGAATCAGGTAATCCATAAATTTTAGATAGATGATCAACAACTGTGAAATCCTTTCCAGATACTCGAATGATATATTTATCAAAAATCTCTTTAGGATGATAAGCGCCTAAAAGAGCTATATCATCTTTCCTATTAGTTTCTAATAAATGTTGAAAATATGTGTGATCATTATAGCCTTACTCAAAATTAAGGTTTGCTACATCTGAAAAGAACTTTATTACTTTATTTATTTTTTCGAGATTAGGTTCGAAATTTTTTTGTGTAAGTAATATGGTAGTATATACAAGAAAGCAGTATAAAATTACATAGAAAACTGTAATCTTCAAAATAAAAATATATGTGATTTTAGGCGAATATGTTTGCTGATAAAACATTGGATTAGAGGTAGTATTTAAAGTAATCAATGTAGTATTACCCAAAAGTAATTGAGGCAGAAATATCCTAAAGTATTCCAGAGTGGTAATTATATAAGAAAGAGTTCTAGGAATGCAGGAGTGTAAAATAAGATATAGATTTAGTAATACACTAAAGATGGTTCCCATAATTATTTTAAAAATTTTTAACTAGTTGCAACCAAGTTGTAACTCAAATTGTAACTTACTGAGTTGCAATTTCTTAATTATGATGCCCATCTTTATAATACACCAAAGTAGAATTATATATAGGAAAGAAAATAAGAAATTATACTTTGGTGTATTACTAGCGATAGGCAGGAAAGTGGTTGGGAAGGCAAAAACATACAAAATATTGGTGATCCAGATAAGCAGAATTATATATAGAAAAGAGAGAATAAATTTTGTGTATCTGGGTCACCAACCAAAGATATCCTGAAGTAGTAACTATACAGGAACACGGTTTAGAAAACAAAAATATGCAAAACAGATGTATAGCAAGATGAAAAAACTTGTGAAAGAAAGTATTTTCGATAGGTACCATTGAGGGTAAGTAACTTCAGTATCTATATATAAAATAATAGAACTTGCTTACCCTAATACTAGTATGAAATCAGATATATGTATGACGAACTTAATAAGTAAATTGTAGAAGAAAGGCATCTAGTTGTATCTGAAAAATGAAGGGGAGGGGGTAACTTCAGAATATTATATAAAAAATGGGCAACCAAATAGGCCCATAAGCAGAAAACAATTGGATAGCTCTTTAGAAACAAAAAGAACGCAAAACATTGTAAACACATGGATAGTTTCTTGATAATAAAAAAAGGATAGAGCAATAAAATCAAGCAAATAGCTACAAGGCAATAAAAAGGCCACAAAGCAATGAAAATAAGCGGATAGCTACAAGGCAATAAAAAGAACACAGAGCACTGATAATTGTAAGAAGGTAGCAATTTACTCATAAGTAGGCAACAATTTAATGCAAGTAGGTTGCAATATATATATATTGCAACCTACTTATTAATAATTTTTAAAATATTAAATTTGCTCTATAGTTTGATCCTTTGAAACTTAATATAACTCGTTTTAAAGTTTTGTTTTATTTTAGAATTATTGGTTATTAAAGCTATATATCTAATTTAAGATAGAAGTTTATAAATCATATAAATACCAATTTTATTTAGAAAACTACTTTGTCTTAATTTAAAGTTGAAGCTGTAATTTAATTTTAAAATTTTTATCTAATTGCAACTATTTATGAATTTTTATATTAAAATATATTTTTATAAGGAGTTGCAATCAATTGCAACTTCTTAATTACAATATTATCTTTAGTCTTAATTGTCTTAACTATTTAATGAAAAGGCTCTCATCAGCAATTTATTAATATATAATTGTATTATTTTATCAAAACCCAAATATACTTTATTATTATTTATCAACAGCAAGTTGAAGAAGTTGAAGAACTTTTTAACAAATTAGATCTAAAAAAAATCCTAACTTGATATTATCAATCAGCAGTCTAAACACTATTTGTCTTCTGACAAAATTGTTAAAGAAAATTTCAGAAAGATTAAAGGAAATAAATTCAAATTTAAAGAAAACTCCACTTCAAGAAATTTATTCCTCACAATTTGGACCTGATATTGCTTCAAACCTTTTAATAATTTTATATGTTAATAATTAAACTATATAATTTGTTGTTTATTATAATTTTTTATGATAATAATTTAAAAAAATTATTTATACTACATATAGTTTTGATTTATATAGTATATCGAGCACCCCAGTTTTTTAACTCCTCATAAAATCAACAAAAGGGTCAGAACCATCCAAAACAATCCTCGATCAATGATAGAAAAGTTATTTTAAAACTTTAAATAATTCCAAGATATTAAAACCGATTTTTTGCGAGAAACAAATTGGTTGATCACGATAATATATAAAAACTATATTTATTAATTTCTACTATTCCAATAAAATCCAAATTTTACATTTAGATGCTAAATAAATAATAACATTATTTTTTTAATATAAGTTATTTGGGTTCCCCCAAAAATCCCGTCAACCATATTCCTGACGGTCTAGAATCCCGACATCATAATTCTGAATAACCCAAAAACCCGACATCCAAAAATCTCGACAAGAGCATAATCCCGATGATTCATAAACCTAACAAACAAAAAACCCGAATAGTTCAAAATCCTGATAGCAAAAATCCTGACATATTAGGGTTAGGACTAGGATATGGAATTAGGGTGTGGATTAGGTTATGGATTAGGGTTAGTTAGTTAAATATCAAATTTAAGATTTGTTAGGATTGTTTGCTTATCAGGATTTATGCTTATCGGATTTTTGTGATTGTCCGGATTCAGGTATTCATGAGCAGTGATGGCTATTGGACCAATTGGACTTATAAAAACTCCGTCATTTGGACTATTGGACTTAATAATTTTATAAGTCCAATAGAATTCAATTTTATTAGACTTATAAGTATAGCCAACACTGTTCATGAGTGTCAGGATTGTAGATTATCAGGATTATGCTGTCAGGATTCTAGACTGACAGGATTATGGTTGACAGGATTTCGTGATAAACCCGTTTATTTACAGCCATATTTAATTACAAGAAGATAAATAAATATCCACTTCTGATGCTAAAGTTGTTAACTTACTAATATCTGAATCTGTTTTCTCTATGATCATCAAAAATCTGTTGCACTAATCATATGTTTTCCATGATCATGAAAAAGGAAATAAATAGGTATCATCAATCATTTCTAATTGTTCAGTTCTGAGATATGGAACTCCCAACATTTTGAATGTTTTAGACTTGTCAAGAAACTTACCTAAAGAAAAATAAAGGTTTTATAATCATGTAATTTTTAAACTCAATTAATGAAAATAGAATGTTGGAGTATAAGGAATGGAAAATATGAAATATAATATATTGTAAACGATATAGCAAAAAAATAATAAATGAAATGTCAATAAGTGAAAATAATTTATGTATTTTTTTTTTATGCAATAGATTCATTACTTTTTCTTTTTGCTTATATCAACTACCACATCTTCATCTAATTCCCCAATCCAGCTTAGCTTCTCTTTTTCTTTCTTCAAGTAATCAAAATCCCCTTTCTCTCCTCTCCACAACTTTTTATATTTCCTTCTTCAAACTCATTCAACTTTCTCTTTGCCAATTCATGCTCTCCTTCCGCCCTTTTATGTCTTCTAATTTCATCGATGGCCGCCATTATAAAATTGAAATTTAAAATTGAAAAATTATTGATTATAATTCATTCGTAAAACAAATATTCGATTAACCGGATAATGAAATCCGTTAAGCCGCCATTGTGTAACCAAATTTGAATTTTGTTTAGTTGGTGATCATATTCTGATTGGCTGTTGAATTATTTCAGAATAAACCTTACAATTTGCATAAACAAAAGGATTTATTCATTTATATTAAAAAGAAAAGGTACTGTATAATTTTATTATCGTTAATGTATGCTGAAACATTTTATTGAAATGCGTGAAAATAAATGATGTGGTAAATTAATGATAGCATTTTTATGTCAGATTTAACTTTTTTACTTTATTCCATGTGGACAAATTTTCAAGAACTTTTTTAAAAGTAATGGGAATATTAAAAATTTTAAAACATAGTAAGTAATATTAGCTCGAAGGTGACTAAAGATGAGGGACGAAACTCAAAAAAGGCAATTAATAAACAGCCGAAACTATATTAAAACATAGTGAAGGGTACGACGAAACCCCGAAACCCGAAATTAGCCGAAACTATATTAAAAACATAGTAAGGGATATGACGAAATTATTTTGAGGGAGTTTCGGCTGGCATCTTTAAAGGTGACACAAGATGTCGTCTGTCCACTCGCTTAAAAATTGAGATTGTTCCCTTTCGCTTTCGTTACACTTGTGCTCCGGATTTAACAAAGGCTTCCGAACCATTCCCTATCTATATAATTTGGAATAGTTGATTAGTATGACTACGTAGGTTATTTGGATTTGACTTTATTGTAAAACTCACCTATCTAAATAATTTTTTTAAAAAAAATCGCTGTTCCATAGCATCTCTTTTTAAAAAAAAAATCAGCTTCCGTAAAATCATTAAATAAACAAACATACGTCGATCAATTGGTTCAGTTGACACCTTGTGGCAGAGTCGTCATTCTAAGTATTACCCGGTATTATAAAATGCATCAAATATAGCGAATTTAGTTTTATTTAATTTACTACTATAATCAATAGCAGAATTAAAATTCAAATATATTAAAGTGTCCAGAATTATGTTGTTTAATATACCATGCGTAAAAAATAATAAATTGTGCGTTTTAATCTCGACCAGAATTATTAATTTTAAAAAAGTTTTTATTATTATCGCACTGAAATTGTAAAAAAATCATTATAAATCATAATTTTTACATCATACAGTGAGACCTCTCTAAATGCACCCCATAGTGAAAATTTGAAAAAATGTGCATTTAAAGAGGTGTGCATTTAAAGAAAGAAACTTTGTATGATCTTTATATTCTGTACTTGGGGCTGTGTGGAATGTGCATTTATAGAAAAAATATATATGCGTGCATTTAGGGAGGGTGCATTTAAAGAGGTCTCACTGTATTAGTTTTATTAATAAAAGAAAAGAAAAACTACACGTTCAACATCCACACCTACGGATTATGAATTATACGTAATCATAATACTATGCGCATATGGGTTGCATTTTAATTATTATTACATTAATCAAAGGTTTCTCAGAACCTGATTTTCTTAGATCACAACCCGTATTATGGCGCAGCATAATCATTGCTCTAAATCATATTTATTATTCATTCTGTATCAGAATCATAATATCAAGATTTCTGTTCTTTTTGCTTTCTAACTTCCTGCATATTTTGCTATTTCCTAATCTCTTGTAAGTTTGCCAGGGAAATGTGACGGAACTATAAAATATCATTTCAGACGTTTTATTCCACTTTGAACATTTGAAACCTCTATTACATTATCATACATATTCTGTGCCATAAACTAAAATTTATCAATATGCAAATGTACACTATTGATTGAACGCGAGTCAGATTATTTCGTTTGTTAATCGGAGGTCGAATTTACAGCTTTCTCCGATGGAATGATGATTGGCTATGTGAATTACGTAATATTACGAATTGAAAAAAGAATCATACAAGTAGTTCTGTATAAGGATCTACACGTTCTTTGTGGAGCAAATAATCCAAATCCAAAACGCAAAAGACCTTTTTATTCAGGAGTTTTTTTTAGCCAGATTTATCAGAGTTGATTAAATAAGTACACATCTATTGATACTATCAGGCAGGACCAACACAAATATTCAATAACTAATGAAATTCTTTTCTTTTTTTTTTTTTTTTTACCATACATACCATACATACATACAACATTTGTGGAAATACAGTAATTACAAAAATGGCTAAATAATGAAATCGAGTCATTATAACAAAAAGGTTCATTTCGATTCCATTTCTTATTGCTTGGTATCAATTTTTTTTTTTTTTTAAAAAAAAACGGATTTATGTTACCTAGGAAAAGTATTCGTCACATAACGTGCTAAAATCCATGTTAGATTGGAATTCTGGTAGAAATAAAGTTCAAATAATTGAACAAGATTCTCTAATAACAAAAAGGAATTCTTTCTTCCAATTAGGTATATCTCAATAAGCATCTATATTAATAATCGCGAAAAAAAAAACCAATAATAACAGAAGCACAATATCCTTTTTTAGTTTCAATGTTGATAAATGTTTCAGATTTAAGCGTATATTGGTAATTTCATCATTTATTAAAGTTTGGTTACATTATTCATATTGGTTTTAATTCATTATTTCTAGAAATTCTTTTACACTATGCTAATTATAGAAATTTTTTTTGTTGATGTATGGCAAAAATGGAATTCCATTACCATATATATCGGGTTTAGTTTTCACGGAACTTTACAACCATCTCCAATTTCTTTTTTACATAAAATTATTGGTTCCAAGGTTTTTGAACTTTATGATTCGCAAGGATTTTATCTTAAATAGGTAAAATAAAAAGAGATCATAGATTTGTTTACGGATTTTCATGTCAAAAAATCCGAATTTATCATCGTGTTTTTTTTTTTTTTTGTGAATTATTTATGAATATAGTCTTATTAATAAATTTAATAGAAAAAAGCTTTATCGTTCCTTCTCAAGCTTATTGTTTTTATTGAAAGAAATTCATTTAACCAATTAATTTCATTTGGATCATTTTTTACATGGTTCTTTTTTTTTTTGAAAAGCTCAAGTGTAACCTAAAACCTAAACAATATGGTTTTGATTAAAACCCCTTTGGTTAATGCATAAATGTTTGATATTTTTTAATTTGCATGATGATTGAGAAAGTAAGGTATAAAAGTCGGAGTTATCAACATTTCCTTACATGGATCATAGGCTGGAAATTCATTGTCATTATTGTCATTATCTAATGATATTTAAGTTTTTGTCAACGGAAGTTTACCAAATAAGATGTAATATATTTATGAACATGGCGTTAATTTTAATAATAACCGGAAAATATACTTGAATTTCATCTAAACTAAAGAACTATTATAGTAATAAATCTAAAATATCCTTGTTTGTTTCATTTAATTCAAAACAAACTCATTTAAATCTTACCAAAATGAGTTCTTTGCAGTTTTGATATATGTCGTGAATCGCATATCTGTTGTAACACTTCATATTTTATTGAAAAAACTATTGATTTCAATTTTTTTAGGAGGGTGCATGTATTTTTTTTTTTTTTTTTTGTTAGGGGCAGAACAATTGTTATAACGGTAAGGTGTGTAGAAGGAAGGATTGTGTATCGAAAAAATTTTTTTTTTTTTATTTTTAAACCATCTATTAAAAAATATATTTTTATATTATAAAAATAAGTCAAATTATTCAAACATGATTCGAACAACTTTTTTTATCGATTCATAATCATTGAAAAAAAAGTGTATAAAAGGATTCAGATAAATTCATCAATTTTTTTTAAAAATAAAAAAAAGAACCTTTTTTATTATTCATTTCTTTTTCATTTCACTTCACTTTAAAGAATGATCTTTGTATTATACGATTCTATATAGATAAAAACATAAAGATTTTTTTTTTTTTATCTTTTCACTTTTTTTGTAAATTATTATTTCTTTTACTTGTATTATAATAATCATTAATATTTGAATCATGATAAAAAAATTTAATGTTGGTTATAAATTAATCAGTCTCCTTTTGTGCACCCTAACCATAATTAATGCGCAAGAAACGGAGGATCCGCCTAGAATAGTTACTTTGCCAGGACCAAATGTTGAAGGGATACCAGCGACGACAAAAGTTGGAACTTATCCTGATAGTGATTTCACTAAATTATTATCTTATTCACTTTATTTTTACGAAGCGCAACGAAGTGGTATCTTGCCTCCAAACAATCGAGTTCCATGGTGAGTTACATTTGAATTCAGAATTCATCTTTATTTCTACTTTTTTTTTTCGTTATTGACCGCAGTAAATTTTTATGCACATATAGGCGACACAATTCTGCATTGAAAGATGGAGAAGAAGGCTTTGATCTAACTGGGGTAAGCAAAATTTATGTCAAATTATAAATATGTACTGTATATATATGAATTGTCGTTAAAAAAAAAAAAATTTATTATGAATTATTTAGGGATATTATGATGCAGGTAAAAATCATTATACCTTGTAAATCCAATATTTATATATATTCGCGTTTCTCTATTATTGACGCGTCTTCTTTCTTCTCTCTTCTCCCTTCTCAACTAATCAAAAATCATAATGTAGGGGATTATATCAAATTTACATTACCGTTATCATGGACATTATCAATGATAAGTTGGGGAGGAATAGAATGGTTTAAAGGATATGAATTATCAGGACAAGAGAAATATTTGCATGATATGGTTAAATGGGGAACGGATTGGTTAATCAAGGCGCATTCACTTGAGACCAATGAATTATGCGTTGAAGTAGGAATTGACAAGATTGATCACAATTATTGGGGTTCCGATCAGAATATTCCATTACCAAGACCCGTATTTAAAGTAGGTGACGATGTGCACGGAACCGATGTAGCAGCAGAAACCGTAGCGGCGTTTGCAAGCTCGTCAATTTTATTCAAAGATAAATTTGGGGAATTAGATTATGCCAAATTATTATTAACACATGCCAAAAGATTGTTTGAATTTGCAGAATTAAAACCTATGGATGTATATAGTAAACAAGTACCGGAAGCAATTTTATACGGTGCACGTCGTTATCAAGATAAATTGGTTTGGGCATCCCTTTGGTTATATAGAGCAACGGGTGAACAAATATATTTAAATAAAGCACGTCAATATTTCGTCTTGTTTGCAATGAAAGGTTATATGCAAATCATTAATTGGGCCGAGAAAACTTGTGCGACGTTTATATTATTTGCTCAATTGACGAATGGAACCAATTTCATGGATGAATTAACATGGAAATCAGAATCAGAAAATTATTTGGATATCATGATTAACCCCAGTCTCTTGCCTGGTAATCGATGTAGTTACACTCCCGGTGGATTACTTTGGTGTACTGGTGATAGTGAATTTAATAGTTTAAATGTTGCTTTAAATATCGCTTTCGTTTCTTTGATTTACGCTCCTTATGCTACCACTGAGGAGAAGAAGAAAAAGTATAAGGATTTCGCAAATTTTCAAATTATGTATGCTCTTGGTGAAAATCCAAAGAAACATAATTATGTGGTTGGAGTTAACCCCAAATCCCCTCAAAATCCTCATCATGCTGGTGCTCACGGTAGTGTTAATAATGATTTATTATCACCTGTCAAAACCACCAATATACTTTATGGTGCCTTGATCGGCGGTCCCGGCGTGAATGATGATTTCAATGATGATAGAACTCAATATAATTTCACAGAGGTACGGAAGAATTGTTTATGCTTGAAAGTAACCATAATAACGTAAAATCTGATCTTTTTTATAAATTTTTTTTTTTTAAAAAATAGGTATCGTTGGATTATAATGCACCATGGCAAGGATTAATGGCATATCAAGTTTTGAATTATATCCCGACAATCCCAAAACCAAAACCTCCAACGAACGAACCCAAAAAATCAAAGGACATACCAAGCTCCAACAATAATAATGTATCAAATAATGATACACCTATTGTGTCTTCTGGTCGTAAAACTGGTATAATAGTTGGTACTTCACTTGGTGCCATATTCTTAATCATTGGCGGATTATTTGCTTGGAAACATTCAACGATCCTTAAATGGTTTGGCAAAAAACGTGAGGAAATCGATAAAATTGTAAAACGTAATAATGTTGGTAATAATAGGCGTAATAGTAGTAGTATTCATGCAGAAAGTAACCTTCCACATCATATTCCGTAAACCTTTTTTTTAATCAGGTAGAAATTTTCAATATCTTTATCATTTTTAATTTTTAATTTAGAACAAAAAGAATGTTCGGCATCTGGTCTATGCTCAAGCATTTTTTTTAATTATTTAAATCATTAAAAGAAATTAAATTATACGCATTAATAAAGCATTTTCGTTTCCTTTTTCAAGTAAAAAAAATTAAGAAATATGTATTTTTTTTCGCCCTAAATTATAAAAGAACGAGCAACTTTTTTTTTAACATGCTTTATGAACGATTATGATACACGGTTTCACGTAAATAATACAAGTTTCCATTCGATAATGATGACATTCGAATATCGTGAATTGTAAAAAGTAAATCGAAAACAATTTGACCATGAATGCAATAAAATGGATGAAATTAACGAAATAAATTGCGTCAAAGTTCCTACTTTTAATTTCAAATATGGTAATCATGCACGTTTCCTTATTCGAAATATATATATACAGATAGATTTTGTAAATTTCTTATATCAATTTTTATAGGACATTTCATATTAGATGATAGTTCGTGGTTTATTCATGATATTCTTTTTTTTTTTGACAGAAACAGATAACTAACTAAGGGTGCTTGTAACATATAAATGAATAATATAATTAAAAATACTTTTTGCGCCAACAATCAAGAAAAATTGCCAAGTCTAATTAATTAATGTATGGAGGAGAAATGAATGAAAGTTATGCAAAGTTAATAAGTAAAGAAAGAAATTATATATAAAGAAATAAAACAACCAAATTTTTGAAATCGGAAATTATATGGAGTTTAGAGGAGATGATTATTTTCCTTTTTTTTTTTTTTATTTTATATTTTAATCAAATTAATGGTATATTTTTTTTTTTAAAAAAAAAAGAAAAGAAAAGGTGCCTTCATTTTCGTAATGAGAGATGTAAGCCCGAAAACCGGTCGGGCATTAAGTTTTGTTTTCTCCAATAAGGTGTCAATTTCAGTTGAGTATTAGACCTGAGGTGTATAAACGATGGGGGAAAAAAGAAAAGAAAAAAAAAGGTAAACCTTAAAGTTAACATGGTAAAGGAAATATAATTTTTTTTTTATTTACCAATCCCTCCATACTAGATTGAAAGGTGCTAATCATAAATTTTTATTAAAAATAAATAAGAAAGAAAAAAAAAAAGGAAAGAGAATTTCGACAATAATTTACAAAGAAAATGACAATAAAACTACAATAGAAAAATAAATTGATCTTCCAATCATTTTAAATTTCCGACAAATCCTCCATCAGTTTCTTCTTCTGTTCCTTGGTGATCATCTTACTCGCCTTTCTGGCCATCAATCTTTCAGTACGATATTGTTCATAAAACACCTCCAGGGTAATATCCTTGAAAAGTTTACGGTGGCTCGATAAAAGAACGTTTCTCAATACGATAAAGTCGCAATGAATTGGGTTCAAACAATCAATGATGCCCCAAGCATATTGACGTCCTCGAATCTTTTCCCCCGTGTTTGGATCCGTAATATCAGCGTCTTCTGGAGCAATAATAGAAAATGGAATTTGAGATTGAGCGTTTGCAATTTCAACTGCCATATCTGGTTCCGCTTCTTCGTCTACTGGAAATTCGAAAACAGGAATCTGGTGCGCCTTTATATCCTTTTTAATGGCATCTTTTAGGTTTGCAAGTTGTGTGTTGGTGAGCAAATCTGCTTTAGCAACTACCGGGATAACATTAACACGAGCGGTTAACCGTTTTAAAATGCGAATATCTTGTTCGGTTAAACCGTTATTTGCGTTATCGATAAAATACAGGCAAGCATGAATTTGACTATCTTGAGCTTTTGGATTCCGTTTTACTTTGGTTTCCTATAATAAAAAATAAAAAAAATAAAAAAAATAATCATAATCATCAATGAAATTGTAAGATAAAAAAGGTTATGTTAAATATCCAATTAACAATGTCAAATATTCGAAGTCTACTTTTCAATAATTATGCTAAGTCTTTTTAGGTGACGAAATTGACGAAACTAGTTTGTTTGTTTATATTTAATTCGTAGGAACCTTTTTTGCTTGCCCAATATATTTAAAAAAAACCTTATTTAGCAAATAATATTGGTGTAAAGAGAGGAGAAAAAGTAAATCAACAAACCCTATCTAATATATTAGATTGGATCTCTCAAAATTCGAGATGAATTTTTTTTTGTTTACCATTCGAAATCATAGTTGAGAATTCATTCAATTTTTTAGAACTTTCATTTGTGAAAATTCTTCATAAAAAAAAAAAAAAATTTTTTTATTTGAAATTCAATTCGAATTTCAAATAGGAACCCTTTTTTACCTCGGCTAATGTTTGATCAAATTGCGCTTCAATATATCTCAATGCTTCTGTAACCTGTACGTCAAGTCGAAGTTCATTATCCCTCACAAACCCAGGACAATCGACCAAAGTCAGCGAAATTTTTTCTCCTTCTTCTTCAATATCCAAGGTGAAAGAATACAATTCTTTCGTGCGCGCTGCTTCTGCGTCCCGCACACTTTCAGCGCTTTTGAATAAAGAAGCAGGTAGCTCCGTCTCGTCTTTTGAATTTTTACGGATGTTGAGTGTCTCAAAAAGCATTCGGATGAAGGACGTCTTACCAAGTGAACGAAAACCTACTACCATTATGTTCAGTTGGGACACGGCATGCTTACGACGACGAGAACGTGGTGACATTTTACTAGACATTTTTTATTTGATAAATAAAAATAAATAAATAATAAAGTCTTTTATTTGAGCTCAAAGATATTTCCTCGCCCTTTTTTTTAATAAAAAAAAGTTTTCGAAGGGTTATGTTAAGAGGGTGAGGATCGGTCGTTACTGGATATCTAATCCAAAATTTAAGTAGGAGTTAGGATGGTGAATATGAAGGAAAGGCGAAAGCAAGTTTAAAGGAAAGAAAAAAAACCCGTGGTTTCTTTATATATCTGATAAAACACCTTGTTTAAATATCGCGACAACAAACCAAATAAAAAAGAAAATGGAATACGTCGTGTACCGTAATCCTGTGTTTCTGTGACCTTTGGTCTAATAACCTCTGACACTTTCGTGAGCGCCCCTAATAAATGCCGTGAAACTACGTTATTTTATTGGATGATGAATACTTCGACTTTGAGTTGTACGAAATTTTTTTTTTTGGTAGAACATCTTCGGTACAACATCCAATACATAATAATAAAAAAGGTCAATACAAATTTCTGCAAGTGTTACCCTTACGCTCGTTTTATCGAATTTTTATTTTTCCATTTTTGATTATTAATTTCATCGGTGAAAGTATGAACTATTTGTACTTTATTTAATGAATACCAAAGTTTGTTTTTGTAACAAAGCAATATTGTAGTATTAAACAAAAGATAAAATTACAAAAAATTTTTTTTTCAATTTTTTTTCTTTTTTTTTTTTTAAAAAAAAAAAAAATTAAATAAATAACGCGACTGCGTTTTCTTTACGAATGACTAAGTTCGACAGCAAAACTGACGGCAAGCTAAAAAGAATCAAAGGATAATTAGAATAATCAATGGTCACCGACTTTTCTCCCCAAAAAATTGCAAATTTTTTAACCAACCTTGGAGAATTCTAGCATATGCTCAAAACTAAGATGATCGACTATATCATTTGCCGAATGGATGTGAGGATTCGAATCACTAAAATCACTTTCAATTGCAAATGCAGAGGGGAAACCGGCCTAAAAAAATAAAAAGTTAGCAAATAAGAGAGTTTCTCAATGATAAAATAATATCTTCGAATTGACAAACCTTTCTCCAAGAGGCATGGTCAGAACAAGCGTAACTAAAAAGAATGAACGAATCGAATCAATTTTCACATTCTCGATGAACAGAAAAGAAAAAAATATATATTTTTTTGTATTTTAAATAATCTTTTGCTAACCCGCATTTCGTTTCAGTATAAGGGATTTCGGCGTAAGTACCGATCAATTTTTTTATGAATGTTGTCAAATCTTCGTCTACGAAATCGATTATAATCCCAAAAGTTTCCTTCTTTTTACCAACATACCCCGTCATGTCGTTCTAGATAAATTGATCAAATTGAAAATTTTATTCAGAGGTGAGACCAAACATATTCGATCTACAAGAATCAATCATACCTGAATCATCCCAACGACATCTTTTCCTTCCTTTTCATATTCCAAGGCAATAGCTTGTGAACCGAGTAGGCCAGCTTCTTCAGCAGAATACCAATGGAATTCAACAGGTCTCTCAGGACGAAATTGCCCGGAAACTAGCACACGGAACGCTTCCAATATCGTGACAGTACCGCTTCCGTCGTCATCGGCTATTATTAATTTTTTGATATATCTTAAAAATTGAAATCGAAATTTTTTGAAAAATATTTGCAGATTATTTTTAAAAATAAATACCTCCTGGAGCTCGTCCAAAATTTGGTAACCACTAAGAGCAAATGAAAAATAATTCAACAAGAATCATTTTTTTGCAACTTTCATCGTTTTTTTTCAGAAACTCTTACCATATTTACGGAATCCTGATGGGCTCCGACAATAACAACCTGATTCTGATTTTCGGGATTACTTCCCTCAAATCTATTTAAGAAATCATAAAGATTATCAGTTTATTGATCATAAATTGTGTTAGCAAACCATCATTTTAAATCACGTGTTTCTCAATATACCTCGCAATTATTGATTTTTGCGCCCAGCTGTGTGTGAACTTGCGTACAGAAACATCAACATCGAGATTTAAATCGTTCGCGTCTTGAATTATGTCGAAAATTTGGTTATAGAGCCATTTAGAAGATTGTTCCCCGTACGAAGAACGATAATATCGATTTTTGAAGGAGGTAAATTTTATGAGGTTTTGACGCATAGTTGTAGTTGTCAGGTTTCCAATGAAAGATTTTACTTCAACTTGGAATGTAGGTACCGTTGGATACACTATGACAGAAAAAGAAACTTACAAATTTGATCTACATTGTTCAAAATTTCACAAAATTTAATTTTACCATGTTTAAGAGCGGGTTTAAAATGTGTTCCCAAATCTAAGTAATCCGTCACGTCCATGAACTTGATATTGTTCCTGAACAATATGAGGATTTCGTTCTGACTCATCCATATTGGCGATTTATCTTCGCTTGTCTGAATTAACCTAAAACCCTCAGAGAGAGACTCAATGTCATTGTGCTGATTCAGCTCGAAAGTTGATTGTACATGCCCTCGAGGCAACCCTTGAATATTAGGAACGACCAAAAGAAACACAATTGTAAATACAAGTCCCTTAGCAGAAAGAAAGCGAGGCAAGACGGACCGAACATTTTTGGATTTAAAGTTATGCATATTTTTTTTAGTGTGGTTTTAATTAGTGAAGAAGGTTTGAGCTTAAATAATCATCTAGGAAACAAAAAATATGCAAGCTTGCAGGCAGGTGACAGGTTTTGTGAAATTTGATTACTATAATTAGTAACTCTTGATAAGATGTGCAGGAAACATCTAATCCAAAATCTGGTAAAATAACTCCTTTCGAGGAAGGGAAAGAGCAGTTTTATCTTTTTATGGTTTAAATATGATAAACGTTATCAATCAATATTTCATCATCAATCTTTGGCGAATAATAACCTTGTAAAATGAAATAATAATAATAAATTTTTTATTTTAAACTATGGTATTAAAAATACAAATACTTTTGGTTTTTTTATCGAAATGAGAAAGAATATAATTTTTCTCTGAAGGAAAATGCATTATTTTGAATTATACTAACTTTTTTGTTTATCGAAATGTTAAATATTATTTGAAAATAAAACTATTCGGAGGGGGGAAACTAAATATTTACAAAAAAAAAAAATAAATGAAATGAAATGATGGAAAAAAAAAATAATTAAGATTATTTTAATACGCCATGTGTAGCGTAGTTTTTGGATTTTTTTGGGGAATGAAATTTACAAATTAAAAAAAAAATGAAAAATGAAAATTTTTTGGAGGGGAAAGGGGATATATGTAAAGTTTTTGAAATTCTAAAAAAATTTGTTTTTAAAAAAAAAAATGTCCAGTGAATAAAAAAAAAATATTTTTTTTTTATTCATTCTACTGTCGAGAAAAACAACCACAAATAACAAAATTGATTGTTGTATAAACGCCCACAATCTGAAATTTCTTTCAACAACCGATTTCGCCAACGCGCATCCAACCATCTGACAGCCATACGACAACACCTTCCTTGAATTCTTTCTTCCATATTACACCTCGATATTGAAATGTCCAGAAGCTCCACCAACACATCATAAAGATACCGGCGATAATGCTAGCAATGAGGACATTGAATAAGCCAGGAAATGATGGAAGGTCCGTTTTATAAAGAACGATGCTACCTTCGGAATTTTGAAAGGATGATGGAATAAGCCAAAATCTTGCAGCTTCCCACGTAAGCATCCAACCGGCACCGGTTCCAACGCACCATGTATAATACCAATTGAGAGTTCTTGAATAATCAAGCAAGACCAAATGTTCCCAAACGATCAAACCCCAATGATTTCGACGAATAACAAGTAAAAGGAAGAATGAAAATATTGGTAAGGTGGTCGTTGACCATTTCCCGTGCATGAGGAATGGGGCAACGTCCATAGGAGCAAGAAGGAATTCAAGTTCGAAAATGTCATCACGATTAAAGCTGTCAAAATCATCATCATCTGATGTGAGTGATCGAAAAAAAATGGAATCCGGTCTGTTTTCTGAGCGGACAAACCACAAACACATCGCCCAACCCATCCAGATTATCCAAGTTCCATATAAAACAAATGCTCGTTCCAATTGTGTCTTCTTGAAGACATTTGCAAGTAACATGGCAATGTGAAAGCAAGTGGTGCTGATGTATACTAATTGTGTGAATGACGTAAAGCGTATCCATGTTGGAGATGTGATGTACAAGGTGTAAAGATGTTGGCATATTATTAGGACGTGAACGATTAAGGTGATGGGTGTATAACTTGTGCTTCTATATAATGAAGAAATAAATGTAAGTTAGTTACGAAATCATCGGTAGGTTTCATATGTACATGAGTAACAGAACTAGCTTACATTTTTTGGTCGTATTTCATTATCGGCGGCACCTCGAATTGAGGGGTCTCTTGATTCTTTTGTTCTGTTCCTTCTTTCGTGACAGATAATTGCTTAATTTTACGGCATTGTCGAGCGTTATGCTTCGGTAGTCTACCTTGTGGTCTTGCGTAGTAACCACTTTTCCAAGCTGCCGTACATTCCGCTTGTTTAACAGTATTAATGTCAACTGGTTTCGGTTGTTCTTTTGTCAAGACAGCCATCTGAGCCGAATTGTGAGAGAGGCACAAGCATAACACATCCAACATCGGACGAAAGAAAAATAAATGTACAATTGATGTTTTTTAATGAAAGTTCTTTGAAGGGAATAATATTTTATTAAATATCATTCAAATTTTTTGATAATTTTATATTTATTTTTATTTTCATACAATATAAATTGTAAAATATATATGCGGTGTATATATATAAAAAAAAAAAAAAAAAAGATTATTCTAGTATAATTGGCCTAGAGAATTTTTTATGATAGTTGGGTTTTTTAAAAAAAAAAAAAAAAATTTGCTTTGAAGTCGAAAAAGTCAGCCTAGATGGTGGTGATATATATATTTGTTGAAAAAATTGAGGGGCTTTTTTTTATATTAAGTAATACGAAATAAATCTCTAAAATAAGTTTGTCATATCGTGGTTAAATTTTGAGAAACCAATGCAAATCCTGTTGGCATAAGTTGGCACATCATCTTTTACTTTGTCTTCTGTCCTTCACATGTTAAAATCACCATAGTATCACCATATCATCATCATAATGTAACATATATTTACACTATACTTACTCTAAAAAAATTATATTTTATTTATATTACCTCGGAAATCCTCCCCCCCAACCACAAAAAAAAAAAAAATAGGAAAATCACGAATTATTTACAAAAGATTTTTAAAAAGGCAATTTCATGAACGTTTTGTGACAAGTTCAATGTAAACGCATGTGGTATTCTGTCTTTTGAGAATTTATCACGATTTTTTTTTGAATTAGGAGCGTCCATCATTCCGAAGTAAAAAGATTACTTTTTTAACATTCATGTGTTCCTCTCGGATATGAACGATGTAACACCACCACAAGGAAATAAATATTGTTTGATTTATATTGTAAGGGGAGGAGGGATCGATCTTCAAAAATATATATATATATATTATATCCAACCATAAAGACAAAGCACAAAAGTGTCAAAAGCACGTTTTCGATGGTATCATCTGAATAAAAATAGGTATTCTATTTATTTATATTGTGTACAAAATTTCTTTATTATATATCACAAAACATTAATTTATAAAAAATGAATTAATGATTACATTAAAAATTAATATTATCATGTTATGTGATATTTATTAATTATTATATTTAATATTGAGTTACCACTAAAAAAAAATATGGTAAAAAAAAGATTTTTACAGAAATAAAAAAAAGGTGACAGAGAACTTTTATTTGCTGTTTATGGTAGATAATTATGCCATTTATGAAATAAGTCCTAAAAGAGGGTTGGTGACATTAGCGTTTTTTATTAGATCCCAATATGGATACAGTTATATAATAATTTGGTCTGAGAAGGTTCAGTTGTAACCATGTTTAGACGTAAGTTTATCTAACCCTTAAAACTTTCTCACCAAGGCAAATAACTTTGTACTTTTTCTACAATGAACCAACATTTTATAGACATTCATTTATTGCTGAGGGTGGGTAGATAGGGAAAACGAAAATGGCGCCAAAGATTGTTTATTTTAGGTTCGAACGTTCGAATGATATCCACCAATAGATGATGTTCGAATATTACGCAATAATAAATATTCTTAGTTTCTTTGGAGTTGACATTTTTGTAGTTGGAATTTAAGAATTTTTCGGAATAGTTATCTGAGACCTAAAATTTTTATTCGGAAATATCGCATGTGGCACTTCCTGATAAATCGATCATATTCGAAACTGTAAGTGGTCAGTGCCCGGACAAAAAAAAGACCACAAAAATGTATGGCAAATTCCTTATCACTGAAAATTTTTTTGATTCAGATCAACAAAAAAAGATTGACATTCTGTCTGGTGATAATTCGGAGAGAATCTGTAATATGTCAAATAAAATCATTACATAATAATGCAATAATGCAATAAATGTATTGCACATCAAAAAATGATTATTTCGGGCATTTCTTTACTCTATTTAGGGTTACCCGTAGAAAATATTTAAAGAAATGAGGTGAGGGAAAAAAAAATTTGATTGCATTTTTTGTCTGCGATAAGGTAGAGGAATATTCTAAAGATATCAATGAATCAAAACATTCCCATAAGCCATTGCGTTCTAGCCATACAAGGTAATATGTTTAACTGATAGGATTTTGTAATTTTAACGTTATCGGGTATTCCAGAAATCATGATACATTTAAAAAAATTTTTTTTCATCTAAAGGTATGAATTCGTCTTTTTCTAAATTGGTTTGACACGTTTTAAAATGATTTGGTCTGCAAAAGTGATCTACACATCAAAGGAAATTAAGCTTTACCTTCTCATTAATAAGTAGAGATGCCGCAATCATGTAATTCTTGCAGGATTAGTATAAGATTAATAAATAATCACAAATGCGGAAAAAATCGGGAAAAAATCGGGCTGTTCATTAAAAATCCATTCAAATAACGCATGGATTGATTTACGTGACATTTATTATATTTAAAATTTGCTCGATTGAGGCGCAGCATCTTAAATTTGGAGAATCATCTTTACAGTAATAGCGATAAGAAATTAGTGATTGAGGAGAGTTCAATCTCTTTTTTAACGAAAACCATGATTGGATTGATTATAGAAAGGAAAAAAAATTTTTTTTTTGATCTTTTTGATAAAAAAATCTTTTTTCATGAGAAAAAAAAAATACTTGTAGGAAATGAATGTATATGAAAATATATTTGATTATGTTGTGTGATTACAAAAATTAAATTTGTGATATAAAACCAAGCAAATGATCTTATCGATTTTATGTTATACGACTATCAAAAAATTTACCCTTCATTAAATTATAAAGAGATGTTCTTTTTTCATGCAGGGATGAAATTTATATTAATGTACAATAAATTATGATTTTTATTCATTTGAAAATTTTTTTTTCCTACATTTTTTTTTCGAGGGAAACTTGTTTGATTCATGTTTGAAAACTTTTCGAACCAATAATTTATAAAATCTTTCAATGAAAAAAAATCTTGATTATGTGTGAACAGTGCGAGCATTGTTAATTTCACAAAATTTTTAATTAAATATTACAATAAACATTAATATTATTGTGCGTTTAAACAAACAAGTTTTAATCCAGAATGCGAAGCAGGATTTCGTGAAATTTTTTTTTTCCTTGGGATTGTAATTCGAGAAATCATATGAAAATCGGGTGTTGAACATTAATTGGTCCACCTGAAATTTGATTTTCATGCTATTTAATTAGCAACAAATGATAACTTGTTTGACTAACAAAAATTTGTTCTTTAATTGTTAATGAAATAATTTTTTCACATGTCATTTGTTGTCCAATTTTATTACGTATCACATTTATTGTGTGAAAGGTGGTAAATTTTGCGCCCTTGAAATCTTTTTATTAAATTGTCTTTTATATCATTATTCAAAATTCGGGCCGGTGTTATTCGAAATTAATGGATTTGTGGATACTATGAGAATTTTTCTTCGGGGTTGCATGAATGAGAGATTGATTAAATTTTATCGGGAATTCATATTTCAGGAAATGATTGATTTTTTCTGTTAAATTAGAGTTACTGTTTAATGTAATGTAATGTTTACAAAACCGGCGAGGTAAATCCGGTGATACCTTGATATTATTATACTGTATGTGTAATGATGGAATGATGCGGAACTGTTTTTTTTTGAAAATAAAAAAAAAACCTTTTTTTTTTACTTTCAAAAAATTTATTTTATGTTCTCTCTTTTTGGTCTTTCGTTTCAGTCGAATATGTATCCCTTAATAGATTTACTGTATTTTTTTTAAAGAAATGGTTTATTCCTAGCTTCGTATCATACAAAAAAGTTACAAAAACAAGTTTTCTTTGTTCCTTTTAACAAATTACCTTTTCTTCTTTTCTAGTTTGTTTTTTTTCGATTATGAAGAGAAAGAATACTCATTTAAAAGAACAAAGAAAAATAATCGACGATTGTTTAAGGATAAATTACATTTGATTGTTAAATGTATTTTGCCGTGAAGTTTGCTTTCTTGTTTATATATCAGATGAAAATCATTTAACAAAATTCTTTGAGACAACTTTTTTTTCCTGGAACAGCAGAGGCTGAACAAACTTTAAGAAAATAAGCTTTAGAATAAAGCTTTATTTAGTATAAATAAATTATCTTATCAAGGATAATTAAAACTTAAAGCATACCCAACGTTACACGGCCTTAATTAAAAAATGATTTTTTGTGTATTTCTTTGTATATTTTTTTTTTCTTCAAGAATTTGATGAATTAAGATTCAAAATTTTGTACATGCAACCGAAATAGTCGAGTGATTTGAATATATGTTACTTCCTTCTTCGCTTTTAATCTTTGACGTGATTCAATATGATTGCAGATGAGTTTCTTTTTTTAGTTTTCAATTATTTTTATTTTTATTAATTTTTTTTTTTTTGACCCGCGGTATGGTGCAAAAATTCAAGGGTTAACTGTCCGAACACGGATAATTGAATGTATCTTAAAAATCATTGGATGAAATTTTCCAAATATGTAAAATCTTCAATCATTCCTCTTTTCTGTAAAGATTTGTATCGCTGTATTCCGTGCCGCATAATCCAGTGGTATCGAGCCGATGATCTCAATGTGCCTTGCACAGCCGACATTTTGGCACCGAATTTAGACTGATGGAATTCTGCTCTTCATCTATTGTATAAGAATTTACATGTTCTTTTGCATAGATTTACCTTCATATTCATCTGATAAAGAACCGTCAACACGATGTCAAAATTTTTTTTAAATTTTTTTGTGGAGGTTGCAAATGATATACCTATGAAGATCAACGTTGATCAACCAAGTATATCATCTTAAATCACGATGTTTTTTTAAAAAAAAATATAATCATATCATCAAATAAATTTAGAAATTCATTTTTTTATTGTTACATTCTTTTAACGTTAAATATTATTTTTAAAAAAAAAATAGATTATGCAACCATATTAATATGATATAATGATGTAATATGATTATCTACAAGTAGATAACTGATAGGGGGTTAAGGTTCGGTTATACAGTTCTTTTACCTGGTAATCACGTGTTCGACATAATTGGTTAAATCTAAATTAAATATTTGTCATCATGATCTATGTGATGCAAAATAAAAAAAAGGCCCAACTATATACTGTAAGTATCTAAGTTTAAATTAAATATATATTTAATTTATTTATTATTAATTCTAAAATAGTTTTCCTTTTTCATTTTTATTCGTAAATGATAAGAAAATTATAAACTTTTTTTATTATATAATGATATCATAATAAAAAAATTTATCTTAAATTTTTTAAATTTTTATGTTATAAATATCTTTGCATAAATATTATTTATAGTTTAATACATTACTGCAAGATTATCAAATATATTAAATTTTAAAAATCATATTATAATAACATTTTTTTTTAAGAATATAATTATATTACCTACATATAATATTAATCAATTATTGATTGATTAAATTTATAATTTGTTTATAAGAATATTTAACCAAACTTTAATACATATTTTTTTTATAGATAAGAGCTTTACTGAGATTTTAAGGCTATATATTATATAGCCTCAAAATCCCTTTTTATAATAAACCTTTCATATATTTTAATAATATCTAAATTAATTAATAAATAAAAATATTGTATTTTGAAGAAATTATATAATTAAAATAAAAAAATAAAAATTTATATAAAATATATACTTTATATTATTAAAATTTTTATTAAAATAAATCAAAATATATAATAACTAAAGGATTAGTAATATATTACATATGTGAAAAAAAAACAATTCTCTAAAAATAAATTTTATTAATTATAAAATGCATATTTATATAATTAATATATTGTTAAATATTATATAAAAACAATAAAAACATATATATAAAACTTTTATTTTTCAAGCTTTTTTTTTTAATATTAAATTAATAAGAATAAATATATCTTTATTGTTATAATATTAAAAAATATTTATATATAATTTTTAAAATTCAATATTAATAAAAGAAAATTTTTAATTTTAATTAATATTATTAAACAAATTTTTTATTTTATGCTAAATAGATCATTTATTAAATAAATAAGTAAATATTAAATTTTTTGTTAAATATTCTCAAAATTTAATTTTCAAGCAAATAATACTAATAAATATGTATTATTTAATAATAACTAATCATCTAATAAAATAATATAAAAATATCTCTATATATAAATTAAAAGATAATACAAAATAATTATATTATGATATTTGGCTAGAATTAAATTGTAATAAATTAGATATAATAAATATATTTCATATTACCTTAATAATAATATGATATTAATAATGCAAAATTATTACATAAAATTTTATGACATTTATTGATAGATATGTAATGAAAATTTTAATGTAAAATCTATAATTTAATTCTCTATTATAAATTATTAGATTTTATAAAATTTACTTAATAAATAATATATAAGATTTTTACGTTGAAGTTTATAAATTTTCAACAAAATGTAACCAAAATTTTTTATTTAAAAGTCATAGTTTTTAAAAATATATTAAAAGTATTTAATTTTTAGAATGCAGAAAAATATCTATTTTTAAAGTAACGGTAATAGATAAAATAATTTAAAAATTAAAAATAAAAAAAATATATATATTGTTACCCAACTAATGATTAGGCAGACTGAAATACGTAATCAATTGAGTAGCAGCAAGATTTAGCTCAATCTTTAGTAAGTTTTGGGAGAGACTTCGGTAAATTTGGGTT
>CAMKVN010000688.1:0-25294 GCA_946474995.1 Funneliformis geosporum
TCTTGTCATATCTTTTATTTTCTTTATTTTATTTCTATTCTTATCAATAAACATCTTACTTGAAAATATATTTACTCAATACTTTGTGGATTATTGACTGTGAAAAACACGTATAAACCTTGACTTAGAACCTTTACTTGAATTAGTTGTGATAATAAACTTGTAAAGGCCTTGAGATTACTGTGCTAATTAAAAAGAAATAACACTCTGACACTCTGTCTAACAGTTGTAGTTCGCAAGAATTACACGTTAACATTAATAAATATTACCTCTGATTTTCAGAATAGATATTATTAAAAAAAATAAAAAATTTTTATATCTAAATATCAGAAGTAAGGTAGTTAGATAAAATCCAGAGTTTAGACAGATATCTAAATAGTAAAGGTAAAACTTGGTTAAATTATATTAAAATCTTATTAAATAACTTGTGAAATTCAGAAAAAGTTAAAACTATATCAAAGTTTATAAAAAATGGCGAAACTATATCAAACACTTAGTAAAAATTTAGCAAAACTAAAGGTTTAGACATTTAGCCAAATCTAAAATAAGTTTAAATAAGTAATCTTAATCAGAAGCATTTTATTGTTAATAAAATTATAATAATATTTTTTTAATAAAATATTACTTTAAATGTTAAAAACATATTATTATTAAAAAAAATATTATTATTATTATTTTTATAATAAAAAATATTATTTTAATTAAAGATATATATGAAAACTCCAAATTTTGGATAAAATTTATATTATAAGTTTACTTATCTGATCTCAGTTATATGCATAAAATTAATATAGCAAAAATTTTGGTTTTTTTTCTTTTTTATTAATTGCTTTTTATATTGTTAAAAAATTAATAATAAAATCAATTTTTTTTACAATAAAATACTATTCTGAATATCAGAGATATCATTATTTTTTTCAATATAACTTTATTAAAAATGCTATAGATATATTATTATTAAAAAACAATAATAATATTTTTTATAATAAAATGATATTCTAAATATCATAGGTAGTAGTATTATTATTAATAAAGTACTGGACTTACATATTATAGGTAATAATGACAAATTATAAGATCATTTAACTTGAAATTTTTATAATAATAATAAGGTTATTTGAGGTTATTTGAAATTATTTCAAGGTTATTTCAAGGTTTTTTACCAATCCTGATTATAAGTAGTTTATATTTTATAAAAATTAAATTTTTTGAATTTATCAGATTTAATCAGCTTGAATCTGAATTTAGATTTGATTAATCTGTTAAATTCAGATTGATTAGATTCTGATTAAATTAGATTTAAAATTTTCAGATTCATATTAAATCAGATTTTATCTAATTTAATTTGATTTAATTTATATAGAATATAATTATTGGTTATTATCTTTAAATTTTTTTAATAAATTAAACTTATAAAAATTATAAAAAATTATCATTATCTTTAAATCATAGAAATTTGCAAGCAAATTTATCTGTTTATTTACTATAAATTTTTTTATAATTAATTTTAATTATATGGGAACTTTGTAGTAAAAAGGAAGAAAACTCTAAAAAAAAATTTTTTTTAAGATAATATTAAATATAAATTTATTTAATTAAAAAATCATATTTAGCTTATAAAGTAAAATTTTTAATTTTTTTAGAGTTTTCTCTTTTTTTACTGCAAGTTTTATATAATAAAAATTTTTTGATTATTTAAAAGCTAAAAATTTATGTTAAAAAATTTTATAATTGATTTATAATAACTTTTTAAAATTATTTTTAGCTAATAGAATATTATAAAATTATTAAAATTATTTATAAAAAAAACTTTTATTATTATAATTTTTATAATTTATTAAAAAATTTTATAATTTTAATTAATAATAAAATGGCTTAATTAGTATACAAACATATAAATTTTAAACCTTTTAAAAAATTTAAAATCTTTATTAATAAAGTTAATAATTTATATATTAAACTTATTTTTTTATATAATAATAATATTACTAAAATTAATATTTAATATTTTATAAGAAATACAAAAAATTAACACATTTTTTTAATTTTATAGAAAAATTTATTTGCTAAATAATTTAAGGAATAGTATTCATCATATTGATTATATAATAATAAATAAATATTTTAAATAATATCAAGAAAAAATATTTTAATTTTTAAAAAATATTTATATAATATATTATAAGACACAAATATAGTATTGTTTACTACTATTTATATATCTGAAGTAAAAATTTTTTTTTCTAAAATTTATTTAATATTAACTAACTTTAGTTATTTATTTTTTTCTAAAATATGATATTATTTGATTCTTAATAGTTAGTGATTATAAAATTAGTATTTTAGATCAAATTTAGAAATTATTTATTTTAATATAATTATTTTCAATAATACTAAATGGGAGGTAGTCAGTAAAAAAGAAGAAAATCAAATTTTAATCAAAATTTATATTATTAAGCCACTTGGTTGATCTCAATCATGTATACAAATTTAGCTTAATAATAAAAATTAACAATAATTTTAGATTTCCCTCTTTTTTACTGATTGTCTCCCAAATGGTTAAGTATTACATATAATTTAATTTATAATATATTTATTGTTATTTATATTTAGAATAAAGATTATTATAAAATTTATAATATAAATTATTAACATAATTTAGAATTTAGATATTAAAATACCTCATATAAGTATATATTCTATTTATTATCATTTTGAAAAAATCTAATAAATACAGATTTCTTAAATGTCTTATATATATATTTATTAGCAGTTTTTAAGTTATTAAAACTGGTTGCACCTTTAACATGAGTTAGTAAAATTTGTAAATATTATTTTTTTCCTTCTGAAGGTTGATACATTTATTTAAATGCCTCCTTAAAGTTAAAATTAATAATAATGATAAAAGTTTAATCTTGCATTTTTTTTACAAACTGACTAACTGAGATATTTTCTAAAGTATTCCTATAATAATAATTTAGACTGCAGTATAATTGATTACAAAAAATCTGATAATCTATTATTATTTTTCTTAATAGATTCTTCAGTTTTAATTTTGTTAATAATATTATTAGTATTATTATAGTTACTCATATTATATATAAATAATAAAGTTTCTGAAATATAGAATTTTAAATTTAAAATTTTAAACAAAATTATTCTTAAATTTATTGATATTTTATAATAAAAATTCTGAGAAAAATTAATATACATACTTGATAATATATATCTTTTAATAATAATCAAATTTATTAAGTTAACTCATTTAAGTTATTTATATAAGATGGTTCTTTTATAAATAAAATATCTTTAAACAACTTGTGATATTACTTACAGAGTAAATAATTAAATTAGATTTAGCAACTGTTAGATTAGATATTACAAATATGATTTAAGAAAAATGTAAAACTAAATTTCAAAATTTATTATAATAATAAAATTTTTTGTAAATTTTATAATATAGATCTAAATACTTTTTTATGAATATTTTATTTTTTATAATAATTATAAATGTATATTTATATTTTAATGAAAATATTTTTTTTAATTTTTAATCAACAAGTTTTGATAAATTTAGCTATAAAGGGATTTAAAAATATTTAATCATTTCTGAAATATAAACTTAAATTTGTATTGTAAAATTGTATTTATATTGAATAAAAAATAGATTTGATAATCAGTTTAAACCAATCTTCAAATTATTGACTGAGAATCGCAAAGATTGCAAAGATTAATCTATTAACTAATATATAGATCATTTTACTAACACTGATTCAATTCTAATTAATATAAATATTTTTATGTTAAAAAGATTAATTAGTCTAAAACGAAGTATAAGACTATATATTATAACACATGTTGTCTCAATTTCCACCTGCTCAAAACTTGAGTCAATACATAATTGGTTATTTTTATTATATAAACTTTTTACTTAACAACAGTTCTTATTCCCTAGTATTTAAAACTTATATCATTTATATAAGTTTATATAAACTTATAATTTGTCTAGAATGAAGTGTAAGACTATATATATTAGAACATATGGTATTTCGATTCTGCTCACTCAAAAATTGAGTCGATATATAATTGGTCATTTTCATTACACAAGCTAGTCTTAGCAACAGTTCTCATTTCTTAGTATAATAAAAATATCATGATATCTATGATATCTGTCTATCTGTCTGCTTAAAAATTGAATTGATACGTGAGTAGTCTCTTTCTTTATACTTGTATTTCAGA
Source organism: Funneliformis geosporum (assembly GCA_946474995.1). Taxonomy (NCBI): domain Eukaryota; kingdom Fungi; phylum Glomeromycota; class Glomeromycetes; order Glomerales; family Glomeraceae; genus Funneliformis; species Funneliformis geosporum. The sequence goes on from CAMKVN010000688.1 coordinate 4,240, forward strand.
CTTAACAATGTTTCTGAAACCATTTTCTAGTTTTACATATATTTATATAAAATAAATTATATGATTTATAAAATATAACTAAATATAAGACTTATAAACTTATGATTGCAAAATTATATATAAACTTATATAATTTTATATACAAACTTATATATAAACTTATATAATTTTATATACAAACTTATATTTTAACTTCTTTTAATATATTAAATGTTTGATAAATAAATTTAAGAAGCTATATTATTTATTTTATAATTATACAATTATACAATTATATAAAATCTGTAATTTTGATAAATAAATTATTTATTGATAACAAAAGATTTAAAAATTTAAATATTAATTTAATTCTAATTGATAACATTAATTAATTATCATTAAAATTAATATAGTTAGTATTAAAATACAGTATATTAAAATAAAATCATGATGATATCAAAATTACTTTATTTTTAATTGTAATAAATATCTTTTCCTAATAATAAGAATTATATTTATGTTTCAATCTTATATATATATATATTATATGATCTTTTAAATTTGTTTTACTAAATAATAAAGATCAATCATTCTTTATTAAAATTCTTCTTATACTTTTAAATATAACTCCTCAATTCATCTAAATATACAAGTGATATATATATTTAATTCTGCTATTAAACATGCCAGTTAACATATTAAAACTACTATTTAATAATATAAATATCTATAATTCTGTGCTTATTTTATTAAAAATAAATGGTTGCAATAAAGACGTTGCGAAGCATGTCATGTGCAAAGAGAAGTGAAATTATATATATATTTGATATTTCTACGATAGGTACAAATGAAATTAAAGTGTAAAGCACGAATATACAATGATGTTTTACGTCAAGAGATGGATGCAACTTTTGGTGGTATTTAAAAAGAAAACATGTATAATTTTGTAATCCTCATATTTGCTTATTGAACGATTTGATTCATTTTTCATAGACTTCTTGGACTTCAAATCATCTTTATAATTTTATGGCAAGCATCAGAACAAGGAAAGCTGTATTGCTGCCTTATCAGATTTAATATTTAACAAATATTTTGTTGTAAGTTGGCTGGCTGGGAGAGATTTAACCAAAGTTTTTTGATCAAGAGTAATTCCAATCAAAAACACGTGATAAATGATGAAAGTTCAAATGGTTTCTTTTTATTTAAAAAGAAAAAAATAAATTACAAGATTGTCACCTAACAAAAATAAATTTCCGCTGCCTCAATTGCCCCAATTCAGGTATCTATCGTAGGAACTTACAAAAAATTGTTTATTAGCCAAAGTTTCATTAAGCGTACTTCTTAACGTATAAGACCTATAGAAATACAACCATATTAACGCTTTAAACCTCACCTTAAGGTATGTGTCGTCCGTTACTGTGAACTTTGTGTGCGATTCTCGGGATTTTTTTTTTTTTTTTTTTCAGCTAAAAGGAATAAGATTTCTTTAATAATAAGACTTTATGATAACATAATAAGAAACTGTAAAAAGTATTTTTAAAACGTATTCTCCAATTCTCTGAGACTAAAAAGTTCTTAAATTCAATAATCATAAGAAAGGAAATAAAGGAAAGAAAAGGAAAAAAAAGATTATTAATGACTCAGAATCCTAGTGGGGAACCGCTACAACCCAACCCCATTTTTTCTTGGCAGCCCCTGGAATTTCTAATTTTGGGCATTCTTTATGTGACCCTCTTGCACTTATAACTATAAATAAATCGGGTGATTTATACGAAAAAAAAAAAGACCTAAAACCGTCACCTTTGAAAAAAGAGATGCATAATCCAATTAATTAGTCAGGAAATCTCCGAGTAAAATAATTATTTTAATAAATTTAGTAAATGAAAAAATTTTTTAAAACAATGTTAAGGAAAACCCAAGAAAATTCACGTGTAATATTTTCTCATTCAACTTGGCATAAGAAAAAAAAATTTTTTTTTTCTTTATTTGCTTTTTGTCCCCTGTGACATTTCTTGCTTTTGTCTCTTGTTTCAAATAAAACACAAATTCATAATAATAATTTTTTTTCTTTTCTTTTTTAAAAAAACCTTATTTCATTCCCCTCATGTATTTGACATCTATATCTGGATGACAAATAAAATAATCAAATAATATGACAAATTTTCAAAAAAAAAAAAAAAAACTTTTTCCAATAAACAATGGTGTAAATTTTTGTGGGGAAATGCGTGAAAATTTTGAGTTTTTATTCACTAATACGGACAACCCTTTTTTTTTAGACACAAGGAGATGAAATGTGTCAAAATGTATATAAACTATTATAATAACAAAAAAAGATCTAATTGTTTGTTGATTCGGTTAAATGATGGGAAACTCCGTCCGTCGGTAAAGGTAAATCCCTTTGTATAATTAAATTGGAAATTTAATCTTCGGTAAATTAAAGTAGACCCTATTGATCCCTTTAATTTTTCAAAAATAAAAATTGTACAGTTGAAACTTTGAAGTATTCCTTTATTGAAAGGACAAAGCACATGTTTCTTTCCTATCAAAAAAATACTTTTTTTATTTTCTTGTTTACCTCTTTTACTGCGTTTCACTAATAAGGTTTCACATGATATTCCATTCACCATTTCCATGCATTTTTTTTGACGTGACACGTTATTCCAAACTATTGTCTATTGTGAAAATGATGGAACACATCATCTGAATCTTTTTCTTACAATTTTTTCCAGCGAAAAATGGCGGGAAAACTGCGGCGAAATGTGAAATGAGTAAATATTACACGTTTATACTTTACTATTTATTACCGATAAAGTGTGGGAAAAAAATTCAAAAAAAATAGAATGACAACGTAAAAAAACCACGAGGTTTTGCATAATAATAATAATTCGAAATTGAATCAATCCTCTATTTCTCGTTTTTTTTTCAGAGCGTTTGTGTCATGTTTTTTGGAGATCTTAAAACCCAAATTGAGAAAAAGTTTCCGCGAAACATCAAAAAAAAATATTATGTAATTTATTTTTGACGCGTAAACATTTGAATTTACTACTTGTGCTCTCGTCGAACAATCAATTTTTATCAAAAAAAAACCACTTGTAAAAAAATTTTATGATTGTGTATTTTCCGCAAAACTCTAGCAAAATTTTTTGCTTTTTCCTCAATTTTTATTATTATATTATTAATCGAAATAAAAAATTTACCTTTTTTATAGTTATAAAAAAAGTAAATGTTCGGTTTTTTGAAAGGGGATTTTATTTTTATTTTTTATTATTATATATATATATTTTTTTTTTTTTTTTTTTTTTTTTACTATATAGATAGATATATTTAAAAATGATTTCGTAAAAAGCAAAAAAGTTTGATCGTAGTTTCTTATCGCCATATAAATCTTGGTAAATCTAATTGTATATACAAAAAAAGTGATGGAGAAAAATGAAAAAGAAATAAATTTCGCGTTGTAAAAAATGAATAAAATTGAAAATCGTAAAAGAATTCTTATTGTCCATATTGAAGATGATGGGGGAGTTTTTGATTTTTTTTTTGATTTTTTTTTTTTTTGATTTTAAAATGTATCAAAAAAAAAATGCGAATATATATATATATATATATAAAAATAATACTAATAAAATGAAAATTTCATTTTTTTTTGCACAAAGTCCAATGAAATGTATCGCTCGTCTTTTTAAAAAATATTATCCAATTGAAAATATTATTTTTCTTGGGAATTTTATACAAATTTTATAATAAAAATAAAGAAATCGAAACGAAAAAAAAATAACAAGCGATTAAAAAAAAATTATTGTTCTTTTCCTTGGGATCGTATTGAGGAAAGAAAAAAAAAATTAAATTCCACATGATGTTTGTTTGATTATACCACGTCTTTTTACCACTATAATCCGATTAACCGAAATAATTCAAAAATTGTGCTGTTTTTTTTTTCTTTTCCAAACCCAATATATTCAGAGAATATAGAGAATGAATAAAAGGTAGATTTTGATTAATGCATCTCAGAGTATCTTCTTCTCGTCTTCATGTTTTGAACCTCTGGTGAATTCCTGCAAGTTTCTTCCATTTTAAAGTGACGTCGAAGTGCATCTGTACGAGCGAACGCTTTTCGACAGCATGGGCATTGATAAGGTTTAACACCGGTGTGAACTCGAATATGTCGTTGCAAATCATGCTTCCTCGAGAATGATCTTGGACACATTGGGCACTGATATGGTCGAGCAGGGGAGTGAGATCTTAAGTGAGCCTTTAAATTATATAATCTGCTAAAGGTTTTTGGACAATCCTCATGCGGGCACTTGATGAGCTGTTGCTGTTGTTGCTGTTGCTGCGATTGTGGTTGACCTTGCTGTTGCGTTTGAGGAGGTTGAGGGGGTTGCTGTTGTTGTGATGATGATGATGATACCGGTGGAAGAGGATTTATCTGTGCGGGATTTACCAATACTTGATTTTGGGAGTAATCATAAGGTAGATTTAGAGAACTCTGAGTGGAAGCTACTGTCGTGATTGGTCTATTGTCGATACCTGAAGTCGGTAAAGGTATCTGCCACATTGGCATCTGATAATTATTGGGAGCATTGATAAGTGAAACGTTTTCATTTTGACGAGGTTCGTAAATGATGAACCTCATTTGATCAGTAAAGGAAGGTTGTACCCCGGAATTTTGATCGAGGGGAGTGCTTTGAATAATGCTATAATACTGGGAAAGGGAGTCTGGAGACAAGGCAAAGGCGAGATCACCACCCGTGGGTACAGTGGGGGAAGTGGCGGAAGATAAAGGTTCACTGGAAGAATCATCACAAAGAGGAGGTGGGTAGTTGTATGTGAACTGAGATGATGTTTCGAATTCATTTGCAGCAACGATGTGAGGGGATGATTCTACACTTGAAACGGTAGAATCGATGTCGTATCGGTAATCATACTCGGATTTAATTTGAACGGGTTTGTTATCGTTGTTGTTCTCATAATGATCGAGTGGTTGAGAATTTTGCGAGTATAATAAGGTGGGAACAGATTGCTGAGGTGAAGTTGAACCAGACATTGGCAAATATGTGAAATGTTCTTGTGGATGATGAGGATGATGGGAATGATGATGATGATGATGTTGTTGTTGTTGTTGTGGATTCTGCTGTGGTGGTTGTTGTAGATGATGTGGTTGAAATTGGTTTTGTTTCTGGGTTTGATAAAATTCGGTCTTGACAAATTGAGCTTGAGCAGCGTATTCGCTTATCGGGTCGTAACCGTTATTTCCACACAAATTAATGTTTTCGTATGGCTGTTGTTCAATATAAGGCATGGTGAGTAAATAGTTGTTACCAGCGATAGCGGTCATAAGTTTTTTTTTAAATAAAAGTCGTAAAAGAGACGTTAAAAATTCGTCGGAAGAATATAATAAGAATCGCACACTTTTCTCTTTTTTTTTTTTGTTATTCGTATGAAATATCGAAATTTTCTTACGCAAAAGGCTATAATACGAGAGATAAATAAATAAATATATATATATATACTTTTTTTTTTTGTTGTGATATATATATATATATATAAGTATATATATAATTACGATGATTTTTTTTTTTTTTTTTGAATATTAAAAAAGGACCTTGTTCAACAAGAACGAAAAAATCGTTGAAGGAATTTTTTTTTTTTTAAAAAAAAAATTAGTTTTTGATTGAGAACAAAAAACGGTTCTGTTTGTTGTTGAAGGAAAAAAAAGGTAGTGGGGGAAATTTACTGCGTTTATATACTAGTCTCAAGTTTTTATAGATGTGAAATAACGGATTATCTTATACAATAAAGAGTCAAATAAATGTAGAATTGATTATTGTAAAAAAAATTGATTGTATATAAATAATTTTTTTTTTTATATATACAATAACCCTTTTATACAATATGTATGTACGTGTGTTTAGATATAAATAAATATATTATATATATATGTAATAAATATTATTATTATATATATATAATTTTTTTTTTTAAAGAAAATAAATATGATGATTTTTTTTATAAGCTGCAAAGAGGTAATAATTGCTTTCGTATTTGTTGTTTGTTTTAAAAAAAAAAAAATTTTTTTGAACAGAAAGATAAAGAGGTTTTGGGCATTATATATATTTTAGAAAATTTCTCAATGATGACTGAACTAGTATATTTTTGTACATGTGTGATTTAGGGATATCGTATAATAGAATGGGGATACAGAACATCAAATATATTTATATATATATATTAAAAATCATTAATCATACTAATATAATATTTTAAAAAAACTTTTATTCGGTGATATAAAAAATACGTATATATAATGTATACAAATACAATATACATTATTATATTGTGTTCTTCTATTGTGAACATCTACATATTTCCTATTGTAAAAGAAAAATCAAAAGAATGACTTCATAACATCAAAATGGGGTCATTATCGAGGAGTGACAGGTTTTTGGGGACCTTTTTTATTTTTTCATTTCGGTCGAGAAAAAAAAAGGTCAAAAGAATATGACATAATTAGATATTTTTAGAAAGTCTGTGTCCCGCCTATCGTCATTCCATAGAAATCGTTACGTATAAAGATTGAACGAGAGCACTATAAGGAAATTTCCCAAGGCCGAAAAGATTGTTTACCATTTACAAATTAAAAGGAAAAACAACAAATTTATTCCTATTATTAAGCGCATGATAAAGAATCTACCATCTCAAGAGTTTAACATGCAAGAAAAAAAATTCGTTCGAACTTCTTTGCTCTACCGGGACATCTGGCCCATGAGTGGACGGCTCCAAAGCGTCCTATAAATTATGCAGTTCGTTCTTTTCCTTTATGTTCGAAGCTAATTTATTTTACTCTTTTTTTAAAAAAAAAAATAAATAAATAAATAAATAAATAAAACAAACCATGCAATATGCGACATTCAAAACTTAAAAGGGGAATGGTGAATCATCAGAATTAAGAATGAAAAAAAAGGTTGGGGAAACAAGAGCAAATTGAAAGAATGTCACATATCTTTCCATATTCCAACAAAGCGTACAAGTAACGAAACGTGATCATCAGACGAAAATTTATTGACACGGTATGCACCGAACATGACATTCAAAGCAGAAACCCAATTTTCTTTCTCGCAAGAATGCAATGAAATAAAAAAAAATTTTTTTTTCATGTTGAACAAACCAACATCTAAATTTTTTAATACAAGAACAGATTCCGGAAAACACACCCGCAGTACAGTCTTTAATAACCGATAATGCGAAAAATAAGTCTTTGATAAAACGCATACAATCAGGAATTTTCCCTAGTTTTTATCCAGGAAAACAGGTTTCAAGTCCTGAATCCAACGAAAAGGGAAAAGGGCCCCTGCGATTGTGCATGAACTTATTTAAACGATAAAACAAAAAAAAAAGATATCAAAATAAATGATAAACAAAAAAAAAATTTTTTTTTTCTTTTTTAAAACTAGCATCCATTAAATTATTGCTCCTTTGTTTATTGTTTTTTTTTTTTTTTTTTCTTTTTTTTTTAAGAAAGAAAAAAAAAAAGCTTAAAAATTAATGGTAAATGACAGACGACATATGTAAGCGCATATCTCTTTTTCCAATCATTCTAGACTTATTCAAATATAGGACCAAAAGGTCCCTTCTTTTTTTTTTTTTTTTTTAAGAGACCACTCTCTCCAAAAAAAAAAAGGAAAATTCGCACACGACTTTTCTCAAATGGAATCTCTTTGAAGATCGTTTGTATTACGTCATTTTCGATGAGCTACTTACGATTTCGGTCGCTTTGTGTTAGACCTAAATGATGCTAACATAATGACATAAGACTATCCAAAGCTAATCATTGCAGCGACTTCCCCATTCATGAATAAATCGATTTGCCTTTGGAATTAAATTACAACGCAATGGTTGTCAATTCATTTTTACTACCCGCATGATTTGGGTTTAGCGAGATGTATTTTTTATTATTTTATTTTTTTTGGGGTGATTTTTTTTTTGCATCAAACCGGTGAAAACCAGTTAGAATTTAAAATTCGGGGAGACGGGTCAAGGAGGTCAAGGATCATGCCACCCTGGGAAAATTTCCGCAGCTGAGAAATACCATTACAACTTTTATTTTCTTTGCCAATGTTTGTCTATAAATTTTTTTTTTTCGTTGCATTGTTATCATTTATATTGTGAAATCGTTTGTTTGGTTAAACGTTCCCTTTCCTCTAGAAGTTTGAATGTAACACTTTGAAGTAAATCGATTTCGGATCGTCATCTTTGTCCCGTTTGGTCAGTGATGGTTTTGTTTTGTTTTGTTTTATTGTGATTATTTTTTTTTTTGGGATCTTTTTTTTTTTTTTTGGCGAATATGTCATTTAAAAAAAAACACCATAAAAAGATTGTAACAAATGTGATGTTTGCGTAAATTGCGTAACGTAGAACCCACGGGTATTTTCTCGTCACCTTTTTTCTTTGTTTCCAAAAAACTTTTCTGTCATACAATTCATTTAATCTGCTTTGCTTTATCATATCAAAATCAAAAAATCTTTCAATAAAATCAAACGATTTCAACTACTCTAAATTTTTTTTTTTTATATTTGAGCTTATCTATTTTATAAATAGAAAATTTGTGTAATGACAGGAATCTTCAATCTAATCCATTCCACCACTAGCCATTTCCCTCCCTTTCCATTTCTTTCTGGTATTTTCATCTTGCATCTTGATATTTCCCATTTCCCGCTTTTTTTTTTTATATGTATATACCTTTTATTGTTATTGATTTTATTATCATTTCTCTTTAAACAACATGATGTTTGGACAAAATATTCGGTTAAAGGAAGTGGTGAAACGGTTATGTCAGGATTATGTCACTAATGAAACATAAAACTTTATGCTGCGACCTCAAAAGGTTGAATGTTGATGTAATTTCCAACACAGCGAATTCACCGTGATTGATCATGACATCATTAAAAAACTTTAAATTATAACAATGTAATTGATAATAAAAATAACATGTTATTTTGGAAGGTATGACCTCTTTTTACATATTTAAGGTGAGTGTTGTGTCACCCCGCTAAACTTTTATGCGAAATAAATTATCTGATCAAAATAGTTTTAATAAACTTTATTAAGTAAGATAAATTATGTGTTATTTTTTAATGGGATTTCATGCTTCAAACAAATACTCTGTCATGGTACAAAGGATAAAAAAAAATTTCATCATCGTTAAAAAAGGGGGATGACTGTATCTTCTGTATAGTATATATAAATTGGTAAATAATAATTGACAAATGAGGGAGTGAGAAACACGGTTTGTTGAACCATTATTTTTATTATTATTTTCTTTTTATTTTATTTTATTTTTTTTTTTTTTATGGGAAATCGTTATCTTTAAAGAAAAAAAAAAGGAAATAATTTTTTTTTCCTCAATCGCAAACTAAAATGTATTGTATGCTTTATAGGTGACACGAATTTTCATCTAAAAGAACTATCCTACCATATACATTATCCAATTTTTCCAAACAATTTTTAGCTATGTTTGATTATATGCAAAAGAGAAAAAAAAAATCTTTTTTTGTTTAAGCGGAACATGACGATCCCCTCATGTACCATGAGATTAACTAAAAAGAAAAAAAGGTGAGGGTGGGAGATGATTAAAATAAATGTTGACATGAGAAAATATTTTTTTTTTGGAGAAGTGGTAACAGTTTAATAGATTGCCATTTTTGGAATTTTATTAAAAAGAAGGAAAAAAAAAAGGGAAGAAAAAAAAAAAAAAATAAAAATAAAAATAATTCCCCTCCCCCCCCTTTTTTTTCTCATCCATCTCATAAATACGAAGAAAAAGGACAACTTTCAAAACGTACAGAATTTGAACATTGTTTCAAAAAATCCCAATGGACAATGTGCGTGTATTGTTTACTTTTTCGAAGGAACGAGAATGCGCAGCAAAAATTGAGCTTTACCTTAATTCGGCGGGATAGACTTGTGGGGAAAAAAAACATAATCCAGGGCATCATGCTTTGCTTACATATTAACTATTACTAACCATACATCGTGCCATAAGGAATTCCGCTCGGCGATTGGTGCTTGGTTGTTGACCTAACTTCTACGTTGATTTTTTATTAATTTTTTTTTTTTGATATACCATGCATGTCATGTCATTCGGTTGCTAAGGTATCATGTATTGCCGATCCATTTCTCGACACTTTTATCAGATTTTTTTTTTTTTACTTTTCATCTTTTTTTTTTTATTATTAAACAAAAAAAAGAGGAACAAAGAAAGGATAGTCGTAGGAATACCCGAAAAAAAAATGCTTATCACCAATTTATTTAACGGTTTGAAGAACTATCGTACCACCATCATATTGCTTACATTAAACATAATAACAACATCACACGATATTTATACAGGTGACATGTTTCTAACTCTCAACAAGTTAATTACCATTCTTAAAAAAAAAATTTAAAATCATTTTTTACTCACGCGTGAAAACCAAACTAATCCAACAGAAAATCAATTTAAAATCGCATGGAAAAAAACAATTTTTTTTTCTCAGACGACTTGCCATTAAATCGAAAAGGATCCGTACAATGATCGTGGGAGTTCTCATATTAGGGAGAGAATAACGGAACACTTCAAGGTAAAATGGATTGCACAACATAATGAGGTTCCGCAGTAAACTGTAACAATATTTAAAATTCCTACCATTGTCACCATATCATCACAATCCCATTCAATACCTCCTTAAATTAGCATAATAATTTCCTTTTTTTGTGCTTATTAAAAAAATAAAAAGAATTGGGAATAACCTTCATTGACAATTTAATTCTAAATCGAGCCTTTGTACTTCGTCATTGTGTAATATATTAAATATTCAAAAAAAGAGTAATAAAATTACATACCCATTATGGTCATGTTAATGAAAAAATATCGGTATCGACCGATTACATGATGAAATCACTAAGCAAAATGTTCGTAATTTAATAATAATTAATGATAAATAATAAAGATAACCGTAAATAATTCGGTCGATTATTATGCTTTGTAATATTACATGATAGATAAACGGGGATACTCGTCGTGTTATGCTAACATGATTGTTGTTTGAAATGAAATTAAAATCGTAATATCGGTCATGTTTCGAGAACAAACGTGTTTAGAGAAAGCACATGCTAGGTCATATTTCGTAATAATAACTCATAAATGGGTTGGAAGGACTGTTAAATCCCATTGTGCGTTATTTTTGTCAAACGTGGGATTTCATCTGACTATCATTTTATGATTTATCTTTGAGAAATCTTTCAACTTGATTTAGTTGGTTCGCTCATTAATTTCTCTTTTGGATTTTTTTTTTTTTGAGGGGTATCACCCAAGAAATCCTCTAAAACTTAAACATTAGATGAAACAAGTAACAAGTTGTAATATATCATAATGATACTATAATTCAACAAGAAAGGTAAATTAATTCGATGGATTTGGTTTAGTTGAAAACTTTAAAAAAGATAATCCAGTTTTTAAAATCTGTGGCGTTTCCCTTTTGTGTAAGGTAAAAATTTCCGTGTTTGTTTGTTGTCGATTAAAATTAAAAAAAAAAATGAGTCGCTTTTGTTGGGGTGTGGCTAATCCACCCTCTTGCCCAGAATTTCTTCGATCCCCTCTTTTTTTTTCATTTTGGAAAAGAAATAATACTTGATGACCACAACGGTGAAAGGTGGTTTTCTGATGTGAAACATGCCAAAACTTCCCCTCCCTCCCCCTTAATTAAGAACAACGTCTTTTAATGAACGGATGATTTTTTTAACAACACAAGGACAATCGTAACCTCCTTAAATCGTGTTTGTTTTCTTAAATGGTAAAAAAAAAAAAAAAAATTAATATCGGAGAAATTTTTGAAACATGTCACTAACGTTTTTGTCAACTTGCATTTCATTCTTTTTTTTTTTTTTTTTTTTTTTTTTTATCAGTTATTATTATTTATTATATGATTGTTTTCTCCTTGTTCCAATTGCAAAACAAAAAGAAATATAATGGAACACCATTTATGAATTCGGTAATCAATAATTATGTAATAAATAATAATAATAATAATAATAATAATAATAATAATAAAAATAATAAAAATAATTTATTTATTTATAATAATAATTGTAGATGATTTCTTTTATTGCTGTTTACGTCATTTTTTTTTAAAGCATTAAACGGTTTTTGACAATGATGAAACCAACATCATTCATTCTTTATGATTACCCGGCCGAGTTCCCCTTAAAACCAATTTCATCTAAACTTAGAATTAAGGTATCTGAAAACAATAATTGAAAATTCCCAAAAAAGTGTAGAATCTCGCCCATCGCGGTTTTTTTTTGTTTTAGTTTTACTTATTATTAACTTGTATCACCCTTTTGTTGTTGTGGACCCACACTCATCAAAATAGTGAACAATCCACTCGAATTCTTCTTAAAGGAAAAAAAAAAAAAGCAACAAAAAAAAAAATGCCGGACGTTGATTGGCTTTTGAAGTCAAAAAGATGATTTTTTGGGGTGCTTTTTTAAATATAGTAATGGTTTCCTCTATGGATTTCCTTCAAAGGTCCGATCGGTTGTATTAAAAAAGTTTTACATCTCGAATTTTCCAACAGAGAAATCCAAAAGGTTGATGAGGGAGTGACACGACATCTCGTACATTACACAGCATCACACCAACCATTGTTTCCTGACCTAAATTACTGTATAGTTATCATTGTACCACAATCATTTTCGGTCAAACACCTTTTATTTTTAATTGTATGTTGTAACAAATGCCATCTTGCCTTTGAAGGAAAAATTCTTTAAAAGGCAGTTATAATATGGTTATATTAAATTTTGATGGGATGATCTTTATGGTCAGTGTGTGAAGTAATTAAGTATTGAGTCGTGGGATTTTTGAGATCTTCGGTTAATTTCGATTAAATCACAAATTACACGACATGGTGGCACGAGAAATCAATATCTAATCATTTCAATCTAATCTTCGATTACGTAAAAGAACCATTCATTTGAACTTCTTGATTTGTGACGTCATTGTGACCTCATTACCGATGTGTTTACATCGCGCAAACTTCTAGAAAATCATATAAAAAAGCAGTTTGCTTACCTAACGTTTAATTTTTTTATTTTTCTCCAACACCGATTTGGAAACATTTGATCGTCAGAAATTGATTATTTTTGGTCATTCAAACGAAAACAACACCACGATAATATACATATATCAAGTTCTCTCAAGATTAAATAATCAGAATGTGGTTATATAATATTTGACAGGTTACACATTAATGTAAGGGACCTTAGTAATCAACTTTATATCCCTGCATTTGTACCATTGATTGATTGATTGATTTAATCTCGATTTAAGACGACCACAATCGTGATCACTAATAAGATGTCGGAAAAAGGTTTCCTCATTATCTCATCGTGATGAAAAAATGGTGATATCCTTCGATTTGTTCGTTACCACCAATGATATCATTATTGGTTGGAATTGTGATACCGTTCAAAAAAAAAACTTGTTGGAATTTGAAATCATTTTATCACCGGTTATGGATATGTTGGGTGTAATTTAAACATAAACGTTATATGTAACTGTTCATATACATGATCATCAACATCATAGACGGGTCATTAATTATTAATCGACAAACCCAAAAACCCCATAATTGTTTATGGCAGCGTGGAACGACACCTGACGTAACGAGGGATCCTCACGAATGAGAAGTCGTTCAGAGGGACGTCGTACGTGTCAAATATATTCAAAAAGAGTGCTATTCTTCAATCACATCCAATGGCATTACATGACATGATACAGGTATTATTTATTACATAAAGGGTTTACCAGAGATTATCGCCTTGTAATAGGAGCACCTTGCATGAACTACCCTCCCCCTTATTGTTGATCGTTCAATACATGTGTGATGATTAGAATTATGGCCCAAAGTACGTCACGTATCAAAAGTCCCGTTTCAAAAAAAAAAACAATAAAATGAAAATACATGTACAAAGAAAATGAATTGAAGCATGACGTTTGACAAGAAAAAAAAATAATAAATCGTGAGGTCATGCGAGCAATTATTTTGTTTGTATTTGATGAATTTCAAATAAATAAAAAAAGATATATGCGAGGTGAACTGTTCGTGAAAAAAAAAGATTTTTTTTATTGCGGAAAAAACTGATGATAAATATATGCTATCCTCTTTAGGAAGTAATTTTTAATTATGTTCTTAAATGGGACAGATTAATTATTATAATGGTTAAATTCCTCATAGTCCGTTCATTTTCTGACTTGGAATTTAAAATTATGATGGGACAGCATAATATTATGACCAAATGTTTCGATTTTCATGAAGCAAAAGAGAAAACAACCTTAAAGTTTTTAACATCGATTTTTAATAAATTGGGAACATCCACCAATGAAATTCATGTCTTTACCAAATATAGAAGGTCACCTGGGCTCATATGTGCATGAAAGTTTTTTTTATTTGGATTACCAATTTAAATAATATTTATTTTTTCTTGATTTTCCTGAAAGAAAAAGACGGACAAAACTATCTATTTTTACGGGCTCGGCCGCGATCTTCTTTTTTTTTTTTTTTAAAAAAAAAAAAGAACCTTTCAATTCCCCTTTTTGAAGTTTTCCCACAAAATTTTTTTCGGATCGACACGATGTTCTATTATCATACTTATTTAAGTTGTTTTCTTTGTTTGAACTCAATATTGTCACAAACATTTCAAGGGTTTTAATAGTATTATTTAGGAGTTGCATTTTTACGTAATCGTGAAATTCGGCTTTACCACCCCCCTTAAACCCTTAAAAATGCGAAGAAGACTCTTTATGGAATATGGCGCAGTATTAGTCATCAAATCCTCGTGTTTATGATCATGCGTTCCTGGCCCATGTGACCCTACCATGTGATATGAATGTAATCCATTATTGATGGAAATTTTTTAATGTCGAGTTACCCAGGAGCAAAAAGTAACAATTATGCATGAACCATATTGTGAATAAGATCAATCTTTTTGAGTTGAATTACACATAATCTTCTTGGTTGAAGATTATAATGGTCAAAAAATCAAATCTCATCTTATTGAAAATTTATAGATCATTAATAAGTAGTTTTGATGTCAAACAATTTAGGCAAGAGTTATTTATTTTATTTATTTACAGTAGTGGGTCGATTTAATTTTGACAAATAATAATCATCTTAATTAAAAACAAGTTTTCGGTAAATGAAAATTCATCGACAAATTTTTTTTTTCAATGATCCCTGAATTTAATTGATAAGCGAAAACTTATTATATCTTTTAATTGGAACTAAAACTTTTTTTTTAAACTTTGTTCTAATACATATTTATAAATTTTGCAATAGATACATCATTTAATATGCTATTTACAGTATACATATGCTACTTGTAATGATTATAAAAATATTTCGTAATCCGGTTACATTCTAATTTCGACCAGAATTATAATAGATTTTTATTTAAATTAACAAAGTATATTTATTATTAAAAAATAAATACAATACATAAAAATATATGGGCGCTTTTGCAGTAGAAAGGGAGGAGGTTCTAAAAAAAAATTTTTTTAACGTGGACAAAAAAAAATATCATTTAATATTTTTTCCCTTTTTACTGCAAAGAGCTTATATATAGTATAAAAAAAACAATATAAAGAATAAATATTAATTTGAAACTGGAATTAAAAATTTTAAATTTTCCAAATCTATTAAAAAACTTTTAATATGTATTATTATTTTTGATAAATAAACTATATATATATTAATTTAAATTCTATTTACAGTAATATATTAATTTTAATATTATTCATTTATAGATAGAATTATATTTATATAATGAGTAGATAACATAATGAGTAGATATAGAATCTTTGCAATAAAAAGGAGGAAATTACCAGGAAAACTCAATTTTACTTTTATATATCAAATATGATTTTTAGGCTAAAATATGTTCAAATTTAGCATCATATTATTTTTTGTTTTTTTTTGGCTTTTTATTGCAAATACTTTATATTATTATATGAAGGTTATTTGAATGATAATTTAAATGATGTAAATCATCAATATTGTTTACTTAATTTACTACTTAGTTTATATTATTTTATTTTATTTTTAGTTTTTTTATTATATTTCTTTTACTAAGTTAATTAATTTTATTTTGTTAACTGAATTTAATATATATTATTTTATATAAATATAGCTAAAGATTATTTAGTTAACATAGTGTATTTGAAATATGTCTAATAAGTCTTTCTATTAGAATAGTTTAATTAGTTTATTAAAACATTTATATTATATAGTATAGAGCACTAATATAAAGAAGTATTTTTTTATTTATAATCAAATAAATAATCTATATGCATATTTTACTTAACTTTAACTATAAAATTAATCTTTTACTTAACACTTATATTACTTATTTATTTATAATTTTAATGCAATATTAAAGAACCAACTGTAATAATATTAATAATATATTTATATATTTATAAACTTATAAAAAATAATAAAAATATAAAAGTAAAAAATAATAATTATCATATATTTTTAAAAGTAAACATTCCTTAAAAATAAGAATTTTACATTTATATTTAATCTAAAAATAAGCATTTTTCTGAAATTTTATAATATAAGAAAATATTTTGTTATTAATCTTAAAATAAATAAATCAAAATTATTTAAATTTACAAATAAAAAAAATAAAAAATATTTTAATTATTAATATTAATGATTTTATCCTTATTTTTTTTATAAAATTATCATTATTATTACTAATATCTATTTTATTAAATTATCTGATATATGATAAATTTAATAAGATTTAATAATAATTTCTTTAGAATTTGAACTTATGATTTTTTTTAACTATTTATATATATTAACTATTTTAGTATCAAAGATTACAATTAATAATTTATGTAACATTTTTATTAATTATCTAAAAATGCTATTTTTTACAAAATTTATTTTTAGTTTTATAAAATTATTATTCTCTATTTATGCTATATTATTATCTAAAGTTTTTCAAAATTGAATTAAATTAAATATTAAAACAATTGAATTTAATTTAATTTTTTCAAATCAAATCAAATTAAATCAAATCTAATATAAAAAAATTTTAATTTATATAATTAAATATTAAAATAAATTTATTTCTAAAGTTTTAATTAAAAAAATCATTAGTATTATATATTAAAAATTTTAAAGATAACTTTTACAAAATAAATTTAATAACAACTACTTTAAAAGTTTAGAAGTGATTTTTTACTAAGAAAAACTTAATAAATTACTTAATAGTTTTGATTATATTAAGAAAATTTAGTAAAATAACTTTACAGATTTGGTTTTATTAAAAAAATTATAACAATAATCTTTATAACTTTAAAACTATTTTTATAAGTAAAAATACCTATTGTAACTCAAATGATCTTTTATAGTAAATGATGTAGATCATAAAAATTGATCTACAAGAATTTATAACATACAAATAATCCATTAGCTTATAATAACCTTCTAAACTAAAAACTTTAAAAAAAAACTAATTAAAAACTAAGTAAGTATTAACATGTAGTAATAATTAAACAATAATATAATTATATTGTATAGTGATTAGATAGTTATTACTTAATAATTATAGTAAAATTACATAGAGAAATAAGAGAATTATTACTTAATTTTTATGTAATAGATAGCAATTTAATGTAGAAATTTTATTATAAATAAGCTAAGTTTTTTATTATATATCAATAAAAATTTAGGAAGTTAATTTTATAAGTTAATAAAACTCTTTGCTAAATTGTCTTATATAAGCAATTTATTTTGTATTACCTTACTTTATGTCAAATTCTACTTTATATTAATTGTGTTTAATGTCACTAACTTATTTAAATCAATAAATTGCTTAGTATTAACAATTACTTTGTGTTATCAATTGTATTTAGAGAGTTATTAACAAGCTTAAATGTTAGTATTGTAAAATACTTGAGCTGTACATCACTAATTCAGTTATAATATATCTATTGTAATGTCATTAAAGTATTTTTCTAATGTCAAAAAAAATTACAAGTCAAACGTAGTGAATTGAAAGTCTATTACTTATCAATTCTAAAACTTAGTCATGAAAAAACACCAATGTCAAATAAAATTAAAGTCTCTCTTAATCATCATAAAGATTAAATTAAATCTTGCTACTACTCAATTAATTATATGTTTCAGTCTGTTTAATCAATAGTTGGATAACACTATTAAGCTGAAAGGCATTTTATAAGATATTTTAATAAAAATGATTTTTGAAATTACAGAAGTATTTTTCAAGATATATCTTAGTTTGCAAAATTATAAAGGTATTTTTACAAGGTATTTATTAGTAAAAAATGTTTCTGATATTGCAGATATATTTTTATAAGATATTTCTTAATAAAAATATTTTTAAAGCTATAAAGATATTTTACAAATTATTTTCTTAACAGTTATTAGACATATTACATGCTAATTAATTTTATAATTAATTTATTTATATATTAAATAATTATTAGAATATTATATGATCTGTTTATTTTTTCTTTTCTTTTAATAATTAATTTTTTTCTTTACAATTATAAAAAATTTCATTCTAAAAAACTTTTTTTTTTTAAGATTTTCTTAAAAGTTAAGAAGAAAATATTAAAAAAATATATAATTTTATATGAAAAAAAAATAATTTCTTAAGTTGTAAAAATAATTATTTAAATAGTTTTTATAAAAAATTCAAAAAGTTATTTTTTAATAAAAAAAATTAAAAAAAAATTTGATTTATTTATTTAAAAACTTTATTGAATAATATTTAATGAATAAAATATATTTTCCCTTAGATTGTAAGTAAAGATAGTACAGCAATTGATTTCAAATTTACAAAATGTTGCAACATAAGCTAAAATTAGTTGCAACATATGTTACAACATTATAAGTTGCAACATATATAGGTTAAAACTAATTGCAACGTAAGTTGCAACATTAAAAGTTGCAACATATTATTTACAGTTCCCATCTTTAGTCATCATCCTCATCATTATCACTACCGTGATCGTAATTCTTGTTATCTTCATTCTCATCATTTCTACTATAAATATAAAGGCATTCGATATAATACATTGTAATTGTTATTAACAGTTTTATTATATATGTTATTCACTTACCCATTTTAGTTAAAATTATTCATTTATGCTTTTGAAGAGTTAGAGTGTTATTTCTTTTTAATTACACAGTAATCTTAAGGCTTTTACAAGTTGATTATTACGACTAAATTCAAGTAAAAGTGTTATGTCAAGGTTTATACGAGTATTTCACGATGAATAATTCACGAAGTATTGAGTAATTATATTTTCAAGTAAGATGTTTATTGATAAGAATAGAAATAGAAGTAAAGAAAATAAAAGATATGACAAGAATAAAGAAAAGAAAAGAAAAAAAACGAAGTATGAAACTCAAAATGTAACATGATAGGCCTGTTTGCCTCTTAAAAACTACTAAAATGGACTTGTCAAATCCTACTTTTTACATGGTCTAAAAAGCTATCTATTTATATAAAATACAGTATATAAAAAGATATAACTAATATGTCTAATATATCGTATATGTCAAATATGTCAAATATATCATATATGTCAGATTTGTCAGATTTGTCAATCATCAGCATCACGTAGATCCTATCATATTTTATTTATTCACATTACTTTCCGCTTAAGATTTCTGCTCCTGCAAAAATGTCAAGAGTTTTTAATAGAAGGGCTTGATATTTGCTAGACTTCAGTTAGCAAACCATGATCAAGGTTAAGCGTTGAGTAGTGAAGATTCGTTGGACTCCTAAGTTTCAAAAAGGGGATAAACTCAGATAGCAGTTCAGTAGTAATGTTTCGTAAGCGTCGCCATTTGTAACGTCTGTTAAGCAGGAGAAGTAGTTATAGCATCAATAAGTTAACCTAAATAATAAACATTTACAAGAGACAAAGAATGATTCCTTATATGTGTAGAGCAAAGTAAAGTTTGATATGTCAATTGCACTTTTTGTATTAACATTGTATCAGTTTGATAAGGTGGCATTATCAGTTGAATTTCTTCATCGGAGAGGGTTATAGAATCTTGAAGATCTTTTAAGATAATTTCACTATTAATTGATTCCATGACTATCACAGCGGTCAAAAAAGTATTATAATAATATCATATACTATTTATAATAATTTTCAATATCAATCATCATTCAATGATAATCTGAGGCTCCCATTCGGTCCATTCTAAATATGGTTTCAAAAGATCTGCATGTGTGAAGTTTTTTCTAACTTATCTATCTAAAATACGAAGTTTATAAGTACCAGGTCTCATAATGTCATGAATATAAAAAGGTCCATCAAATTTATCTTTAAATTTGTCTCCATAAATGTGCAATTGTGTTACATTAAATAATAAAACTTTGTTTCCAATTTGATAAGAAATTCCAGATCGATCCTTATTGTAACGTTTCTGTTGCTGTTATTGTCATTGCATTATATTCTGCTGTGCATTTAATCGTCATTATTGCAATTGTGATGTGATTATCTGCTGATGCTTTTCCATAGCATTTGATAGGTTACTGATAGGAGAAGGTCATCGCAATTGTAAATCTATTAGTAGAACTGCTTTTTATCCATATAATAATTCAAATGGCTCAAATTTCATTGTTCCTTGCTGTTGTCACCGGAAATAATCTTCTCTCGTTACTTTACATAATTTATCTAAGTTCCTTTGCTGTGGTAAGTAACTTCCTTATCGTTGGACTTTACAATCTTAGGAATCTTACATCCTACAGGTATCCAGAATGCTTTGAAATTACTTTACTTAATTTACGAACTTAAGGGTTTAGGGACTTGGAAATTTAGAGAATTTATATATTCTAAGTGACGAACTCAATTGCAAGTTAGTGTAGTGGTTCATGATCAAATCCTAGATGATGGACATGTAGAAAGGAAAAGTATTTTTGTTTTAAAGTTGATTCCTTTATTTATTACTTGAAACTCACGAGTATTTTAGAACTTACAAGAGAG
>CAMKVN010000689.1:0-25290 GCA_946474995.1 Funneliformis geosporum
TTTCCTGTAATCTTCTACAATTCTTAATATGTTGAAGTCTGCGATTGATCATTTTTTAATTCCGCTCATGATCACGTGTAATTTGTGAGAAGCTCCGGACTTAATAACGGTTCCCGTTTCCCTAGTGTATAATAGATGTTGCACCTTAATTTTATTAGTGTTGATTTAATTTTAAATGTTATAAGGTAACGAGTTAAATGGAATGTCGTCCATTGCCTAAATAGAAATTAACTACAAAAAAAATAAAAATAACGAGAGGCGAATTTAGTTGGTGAGACTTTCATAAGATGTGATATACTGTATCATGTAGCTATAAACAATTGTTTGATGATGATTGATTGCGATGTTAGAATTTTTTGCTAATATCAAAATTTTACTCAGAATCAAAAAAAATGTAAAAAAAAATTGGATTGTTAAACTGACTGACAATCTTATTTATATGAATTTATATTAAGTAAAACCAAATAAAAATAAGTCGAGTTATACAAAACATTTGATAAAAAAAAAATTACAAGTAACTAATGTCAAAATTCGATTCTTGTCTCAATCGTTTGCAAAAATAAATAATAAAAGAACGCGAAACCATAAAATATTTTCTTTCGGGCAAATTTATTTGAAAAAATCGTGAATAAAGGCGAATTGATCGTCTCATTCAAAAAAAAAATCAAACAATATTAATAATAACGAGTCTTTACGTGAAACCACCTTACGTTATTTACTAAAGTTAATAAAGAATTTGGATATTCAATGAAATCGAACAAAAAGGATATAGCAATAGGAATTGGAAAGAACAACGTGTCATATTAGAACGATAATGAATGAAGGGCTTGAAAAGAAATTTCAGATTTAAAAATAAAAATACAATATCAAATGGAACATGCCATCTCTATCCAATGAATTAAAATCTAAATTGGACGTTTCGAATCAATATATTGATTTAAGTGACGACGAATTTATAAATGCGATGATGTAATCGATTACCCAATGATGAAAATGATGAGCTCAAGGACAAAGATTTCGTGCCTATTATAATCAACTAGAACGACTTTAGAAACAGAGGTTACGAGACTAAGAGCTCAAGAGGAAAAAATTACTTTGAAAGATTATTTGATTGTATAAAATAAACTTGGTCTAAAGAGCATAAATAAATCGAAATAAACACTCTGATTGCTAGATTACATTTTTCAAAACTTTGATAACACAATATAAAAATATTTTTTTTGTTTCGTATTTCAAATAAAAATGAAGTGATTTTGATCTTTATTATAATATGTTTTACTAAAATAAATACATACAGTATATAATTTACATATTACAAAACAAAACGCGAAAAACAGTATTTTTTCTTTCCTTTAATTACCTGACCTTCCTAAAACAAATATATGTGCACGCAAACAAATAAAAGGGAAGAGAAAGGTCCTTACCGAATGACTTAGAAAATAACGGAATCAAAAGCAAAGAATCCACGAAACTACAAAAGGCAACAAAAAGCAAAAAATCCACGAACCTACATAAGGCAAAGAATCCACGAACCTACAAAAGGCAGAAAATTACGGAAAATACAAGCAAACTTACAAAAATAACAAAAAGCAAACCTAAAATCCTAAACCAAAAATCGAAGAGCGGACGACCAGCCTAACCGACTAATAAAGAAGGGAGGAGGGGTAGGAGTAAAGTAAAAAATTTATGATTAATAAAATGTCATATAAGAATAAACTAGCAAAAAACGGCTCTGATATTTTTATTATTTCGCGTGTACATATATTTGTTGGGAAGTTGCAGAACGAAAAAAATAAGTAGAACCTTTAAATATCCGTGATAAAAGAATTTTGGGGTAAAAGAAATTTTGGGGTATGAACATGCACGAATTTCACGTGATAATTTTATTTTTGTATCTTTAGTGACATACATCGTTACTATAAGGATCTTTGGTTAATATCAATTACCTTATATAGTACGTTATTAATATGTGCCCTATGATATTTGACCTAATTTGTCGCATCCTTTATCAAAAATTACTTCCAATATTTGCTTATATGGTTTTTTACTCGTGAAGGCCAACTCTTTTGATAGTAAGCCGGAGAATTGCAAATCTGCACAGGTGAGCCGGATACAACACCACACTATATCACTATATGGACTGCAAGATTTATTTTACACCGCTCCTCAGTTAACGTTAATGTACAATGCATAATTAAAAAGAGGAATCACATGATTGATCATCCAGCAACCAATGAGAGAATGGGTGATCATTTCTTTTGATACGACACTTAACCAACTTGAACCCTAAATATAAATAACAAAACGGAGCAAAATTAGGTCAAAATTCATCAATCTCTTTATCTAAATATCTTACCCGTAATTAGAGTATTGAAATTCGTATGCTAATTTGTTTAAAAATAAATTACAAAATTATTATATGATTAGGATTACTAGTTTATTTAGAATTTCGGGAAATTTTCATTTATTATGATCTTTTGAGCTTAAAGTATACGTGCTTGTCTTCGCCTCTAATTTTTAGCTCAAACGCTTATTTTTTCCAACGTCATAATAGATTTTAATTTTTACCAATTATATCTTCGCGTAATTGTAACATGACATCTTCACGAATTATAAAAAGTTAACTGTAGTGAATCAATAACAATTTACATATACAAGAAAACAATAAAAGGACATCGTCCCAATTTTCGTTGATAAGCCTTTTATAGATTGATAATGTTGCATTCAAATATAAATGGCATCCATTGCTATCTATATTTTATATCAAATACTCGAAGAATTCATAGAAACGAAGAAGTACCATAATTTGTTTAGTACGAATCAATATAAATTTCCAGGATATTATATTATATTTACAACCATTTCTTTACGAAAGCAATGCAATTAAATCATTAATGTTAATTTTACGACATTATTAGCATATTATCTCCGAGATTAAATTAATTTTGAATAAAATTTTTAGTGAAATGTAATCAACGCGGGAATTTTTGAGAAAAAGTAACTTGAGCTAGTTTATAAAATATATACTGTAAAAATTTAACGATCTGAAAAGAACATAATTTTTATTTTATTTATTTCTTTATTATGATATTTTGTTATGTCAATCATAATACCTAGTTCTGTATTTTTTTTTTTTTTGAAAAGTCAGTAATATTCATTTTAAAAACATCATTGGCACACAAATTCCATTAAACCAATATCAAAAAAAAAAACAATTAGTAGTAATCAACAAATCTGGTTGGAAGAAAAAGTGATAATAATCATCTCCACAATAACGATTTCCTAACGCTAATCAATCAAATGTATAATCAACATATAAAAGGGTGGTTAAACATTTATGAGAAGGGATTTCTGATAAAATTATTGTAGAATTCCTTAAGACTTGTGAAATATCAATTGATTTAAGCGGATTAGATTCTGATTTGGCATGAAGTTTTAAATATCTTTTTATAAAAGCTTTATTTACTTAAATTATCTTGGTGCTTATTTTCAGATACTAGAAGTTTTGGGGTTGCTAACTTTCAAAGGAATACCAGATACGGTACTCACTTACTCATTTCATTCGTGTCCAGAGAAAAAGAAAAATCATACTATAAGAGTGGGATTTCAGAAAATGGACAGCGAATGGATGTTTCCGAAAACGTGTGACTTTATGAGCTTAGCGATGACCCAAGTCCAAGCATTGACATGGCTAAACCGAATCTCCGTCAAAAGACTATCCCACTCAACATGGCATATGAGACAACGAAATCCTTTTATTCTTACTGTTTCCTTGCTAGTAAATCCTTTTATCTGCCTTGTGCAAGTAAATAATCAACCAGCAAAGTAATAACAGGTTTGATTTTTAGGCTTGATTCTAGACTCACGTCATCACGATGCTAGATGTTCAAAGTCAAAACGGATATATGGATGGGCCTTTGCAATAGAAAGGGGGGAACTGCCGAAAAAATCAATTTTACTTTTATATAACAAATATGAATTTCAGGCCGAAATATGTTCAAATTAGCATTAACTCATTTTTTAATTTTTCCCCCTTTCTATTGCAAAGGCCCCTTATTACCATTCTTGATCCTTTCTGAATTCACTGAGTCCTCATCAGCGCCATGCGAGAAAACATCACGTGACTGTAATTTCAGCTGAGTTAATTTTTATCATAATAATATTATTGCGGGACAAAATCATTTTAACAAATGTAGAAGTTGGTATAGGTTGGTAGTACATGTTCGATGGTTTTAAAGATTTATTGTAGTTTTATAGTTCGGTGGCCGTCGAAACCTAAGGGTAATGCCGCAAAATTTATCACCGAAAACGAATTTATAGCTGCATCACATAAATGTAGTAAGACCGGTCTTACCAGGACCGATACAACCCTAGTTAAGCTAATGTAGTTAATATATTTTTTAATTTGGATTAAATTTTAGAAAGCACGAGAGACGTCA
This sequence comes from Funneliformis geosporum, assembly GCA_946474995.1. Classification (NCBI taxonomy): domain Eukaryota; kingdom Fungi; phylum Glomeromycota; class Glomeromycetes; order Glomerales; family Glomeraceae; genus Funneliformis; species Funneliformis geosporum. Next base: position 4,440 of record CAMKVN010000689.1, read on the forward strand.
TTCAAAAATTGATTGATTGACAGTTGTTTTTTTTACAAATTTATTAAATTTTTTTGTATATAATTAGATATTGTTTTCATTTTAGAATCCTGTTCTAAATACGGAATATATAAAATTATGACAGCTTATAGTTATTTACATGGTTAAAATGCTTAAAATATAATATGTGTGATATATATACTATAGTTATAATGTGATGAGTAATATTCAATTATCAAAATGCCAAGAAATTGTTTGTTTGTGATGATTTTGCTAGTCTATTTAATTTTCAGATTTTGCCAAAATTTAAAGTCGTCGTTAGTTGTAAATGGATTTCGCGTAAAGTACGAATGTAATTTGTCTATTTTTTTTTTTTATTTATTTTTCCCCAAAACTCTCTTCCAATAACGTGGTGGGAAAAAAATGAAGTCACTTTGTAATTCTATTAATAATCAACCGAGAGGTGAATATTTTTATGAGGATAAGCGGATTTAATGATGTTCTTCCAAGATGCCTCTTTCCTTTTTAATTCTTCATAATCCAAAGCAACATCAGTATAAATATTCAAATGAATTTTGTCGACTCGAGGGCAAAAATCCAATAACCTCTCGGCAATATATATATCGTAATAAATGCTAAGACCTAAAAATTTTAGGTTTTTACCAAACTTTCTCAATAAAGGTAAAGTAATATCTTGTTGTAGAGTATTGATAATTAACTTTTGAGGAAGGAAATGAGAATAAAGGATTTCATTTGAGAGACCGTCACAATTATCAATCGTGAGGGAATTCAAATTATTAAATTGAGAAATCAAGTCAACGCAAGATTCCGTAAGTTGAACATGAGAGAGTCGTAAAGAAAGTAAGTTGAAGGAGTTACTCTTCAATGAGAAAATGATCGGTTCCGCTACATCACTTGAAATGTTCTCAATGGAGAAATGGGTGATCTTGTATTGAGATTTAATGATGTTAACAATGGCTACCCTGATGTCAATATTATAATCTGCGGATTTTAAATTGAATTCAAGTGAGGTAATGTGATTGCAGAAATTTGAGATGATTTTCAAAAGATTTAAAATGTTTGTCGTGATAGGTTCGGAATAGGTAAAAGAGAAATGAGAAAGTTGGGAGAGAGCGGGGCGTTTATTATCAATTTCAGTGAAATTTGGAATATCCAATTTTGCGAAATTCTTTTCGAAATATAAAGATTGTAAATTGGATCTTTGTAAAAATAATTTACATAAGGCGGTGGAGATCAAATGAATTTGAGGGTAAAAGGAATCATGTAATAAAGAATTTGTATACCAACGTTGAAGGGAAGAGATTATGATCAATTCTAAATCTTTGTAAGAAAATTCTTGTAAAAAGTAAGCGTAATTGAATAAAGTTTGTTGAGATTTAGGAATCTTGACTCGATATTGTGATAATTTGAAAGCCAAGGTCTGATTATCTTGTTCAGGGAGACAAGAAAATAAAGTGTACAACAATTTATTATTGGAAGGTTGATGAAGTCGAAGGGATCGATCTTTCAAATATTTGGTAGGTTGAGAATGATACACTTTTGAGAAGCGTTGAAATGGTTGTTCCCAAAGGATCGGAATGATATTTCGACACCAATATCTATTAACCAATAGAGCAGAATAAATTCCTTCTCCTTGATCCCGGATGCAATCAAAAATTTGTTGCATACATTCAACTGGAAGATCAGAAATTGTTTTTTTCGGCCGCTTAATGACGATTTGTTTACTTTGTTTTTTGGTAAAAAGTTTACAGGTAACCTTGAATAGTAGATAATAAGCTGGCATTTATGTGATGTTTAAAAAAAAAAAGAAAAAAAAAAGAAATAAAAGAAATAAAATGTGCTCAAAGGAAATGATTTTTTTTTTTTGTTTTTTAAAAAAAATTTTTTTTTTTTAATCAAATCACAGAAATTCATGTTTATATATTTATTTATTTGTTCTTATGAACGGAATGTATCAATACTAAAGGTAAATAATCATGTGATGTTTGGAATGAATAGTATCGGAACCGGCTATAAAACTAGTGGTATTTTACAAAAATTTCCTGAGAATAATTATGACAAACCCCTATTTTTGGGAAAGATTTATTCTTAGTTGGCCAATAACAAATACGTCAAATGTCATCACAAAATATAAGGTTATTTCATTTTTTACATTACGCGGTAGTCCTTTGTTGGATAGATTTTGAGAATTCCTTCAATCTTCACAACAATAACAAGTTCAATATATGATTTCACGAGGTTACTTTATCAATTACATATTTATTTTAACAAAAGATAGTCCGCGACTCTAAAATAAAACAATCATTTGGGAATTCATCCCCCCAAAAATAGTGCATTAGAGACCTATAAATAGAAACATTCCAACATCCCGGAAAGAATTAACTTATCTATAAATAGTCACAACTTTTCATAATACAAAAAGCAGTTGATCTTTCCATTTGTTTGTTGCTGTTGTGGCTGTACTTTCCATGGTAACAATCCAATTAATTACCTTTTAAAGTTAATCTCTAACATGCGATGGGTCAAACCAATAAAATTTAAGAAACGAACATATTTATGTAAATTTTTTTGGTGAAGATGTCTTTTTGGTAATTGGTGATAAATTTTTTTGTCATATGATTGAATGATGATAATTAAAAATTATACCAAATTTGGTTACTTTTGTTTTCTGAAAAATTAGAACACATTCTCACGCGTCTTTTTAAATGGATCCTTTGGGGTTAGAAAAAAAGAGATATCTAATCTCAGCTCTGATGATAATTTACTGGTTTAGAAATCTCAATATATATTTGTCTTTTCTTTTTTTTTCTTGTTATTATTGATGGAAACTACCCTCCAATTTATAGTTTAATATTGCGTTTCCACGAACGTATCCACCATTGTTAAAACTTTTAATACTATTTATAGAAAATTTTCTAAATTTTCTAATATGGATCTTTTTTTCTCAAACAAGCAAAAAAAAAATTCTTAATTTGCTCCATCATTAAACCAAATTCGTACTAACAGGAAAAGACAAAAAAAAAAATTCTTAATTTGCTCCATCATTAACCAAATTCGTACTAACAGGAAAGACAAAAAAAAAAGGATTTGGTTCGGTTACAAAGAATAAGGCTTGTTTTGTTTACAATACATATATATATATTAATTAATTAATAGTGGCTTCTTGTGATGTTAATTATTTATTTAAAAATTTTGTTCATAATTACATCACCAATGAGAAGAAAGAAGCTTAGCATAGTCAACGGATGGTCTCACATGATTTAGCGAGGGAAGCTTTTTTTTATCACAAATAATTGATCAATCCAGTTTCCTATTCAGCTTAGTCACCTAGCCAATGGCTTGTGTTTATCCTTTAAACATGAGACTTTAAACAATTCAAGAGACTGGCTAAGCAACTTTGTTTTCTTGTCTCCTTTTGAATTGATTTAATGTTTTAAAAGTTCTAACCACAATGTAAAATTACTGTGGAAAGTTTCAAAACCTCGAATCTTCTAGAACAAACATAAACAACTTTATCTACCTTTTTTGCTTTCACAAGTAACAGGAAACGCGAAAGCGACTGACCAATTTCCATCATAAATTCTAATCTAAAAATAAATACTAAATCGTCCTTTAGAGGAAAATCTCATCAAACAAGTTTTGAATAGAACTGATTTACGCGTATCGTGAACGAGATTCCAATCTTGGTTAGGTCATTTAATTAAATGTACATATTGACATTATCATAAAGACGAATCTTCTGTATTTTTACGTACAGTAATCCTTTAGTAACGATGATTAATTAATTTTCTAATCGTATTCATAACTTTGTGAATAAATTTAGCAACGATCGGCTCTTGCACTATTTATAATCTTTTTAAGCAGTACCAAACTATTTATATTCATAATACAGTTAAAAACCAAGAAAAAGGATCAATGTTACTAAATATTCATTTCATTTTTTATTTTGATTGGTTCTTTACGAAATAAATATTTTTTTTTTTAAAAAAAAAGATACAACTATATAAAAAGTTTTTAATGTTCTGAATTAGCTTCAAAAGAAACGGGGCATAAAACCTTATTTTCGATTTACAGTACAAATTGCGTAATTAGATATCGATGACAGATCGTCGTCAATTGAACGATGAGGTTTAAAGTTCTGAAAATCTTTGAGATGCATACATATTATTTAAATATGATGAGCAAAGTTTACTCAGTAAATTCTAAAAATATTCGTCAAGACTTACATAATTTATAAGTGAATGGTAAAAAAAAAAAATTTATTTCCTAAATTTGGTCTAATTCAAAATTCCAAAATTCCAAATTAAGATTGATTAATATGATGATAACTTTACTTGACCAATAGCTTCTCGTGTAAATATTTGATTTTTTTCATATTTTCGGAACCCAACATTACAATTCCATTTTTCATTGTTTATACATATAAAATGTCTTTGCACCCGTACATGCATTCAAGGAAAAGCTGCAAGTTTAATAATTATAAAAGAAATAAACACATTTACCAATTATGGTTTATAATCAACGTAAATATAAAAAAGGGAAGGACGTAATTAAATGTCCGATTAATTGGATACTTAAGATTCGATAAAAATATTTGAATAATGACATCTTGATTGAACCAATTTCTTCAACACGTTGAAAAAAAAAAAGTGTTTTTTAACAAGGGATTCGTAATAAGCACGTGATATTATATTTTTGTCCATTCGGCCTGTATTAATGATCAATTCCGGTCAAAGGCTGAAAAAAACAAATAAATTGGTAAAATTTCATATAGATCAGAGAGATCTTATACGAAAAAAGTTCGTACGCTTGAGAAAAGTAGTTTCATGTGAAGATTGAATCTCCTATAAAATCATGAAATCCAAACAACGCCCTCTCTCCAAAACTGTAATGATTTTTTTCCTAAACTATCTCAAGAAAAAAAAAACACCTACATTTAATATTTGCGAAAAAAAAAAAAACCAAAAGATTTCTTTTTTCACATTTTCAATCATTCTTTACAATTGATCGAAACCAGATGAAAAAAAAGGATAGATATTAATTAATTAGTACATAATCTTAAGATTTAGATTAGAATTGTTTCGGATCTACAATAGAATTTTATTGAATTGTTTGTGGCGAAAGTTACGACAAAAAAAAAAAAAAAAGATTATTTTTTTCTTCATTGTACTTTTTTTTTTTCTTTTTTTGTGTGCTTCTTTTTGATAATATACGATTGCATTTTTCAACTTTCATAAAACTCCCTGTGCTAAAATTATTATAACCGAGAGAGGCGCAGCAACGCATTTTAATTATTGGTTGATAATTCCCAAATCGAAAAATGAAGAACAATAGGTTCATTATGCCGCCTTCTATTTCAGTTGGCAAAGTTGTACCAATGGTGCATGATGTAATAATAATAAATAATAATGCAGTATCCGTTCGATACAAATAATAATAATAAGAAAAAAATAATAAGAAAAGCAAATGACGAACCAAAAGCGAGGAATGGTTTATACTCGCAGGAAATGAAGTAAGTTGGTTGAGGCTTTTTTCTACACGTAAGCTTTTAATTGTTGTTCTATTTTGTTCTCTCAATTAAAGATTTTTTTTTAAAAAAAAAAAATTTACCGTGCGATCGGTTTTTTTTATATATATGATTTAATCCATTGTTTAAATTCTATTAAACGAGTAAAATTGACAATTTATTCAATTGTCTTCAATTTTTAGTGTAATGGGGCCGCATTAGTTTCGTACGACATGCAAGCGCAGTTACGAGTATTCATCATTCGTCATATAAATAAGTCGTCTTAACCAAAATATGGGACAATTTTCCGTTTTTTCGTCGTTATTCGCTTCAGACAACTTTTTTTAATTCACCTGCTTTTTTATCTTTTTTCAAATTCATACATATACAATATATCATATATATATATATATATATATATATATTTCGCATATAAAAAATGCGTAATTTTCTTTGTAATTTTTTCAATCTATTAAATAAAACGGAAAAGGTCACACCACCGATATTACCAGCCGAAATCATACAACAAATATTTAAATATGTACAAGAGGATAATTCCTTATATCCATCTCTTTTGGTAAATCGACAATGGTGTGATAATGCAGCTCCACTCTTATGGAAAAACCCATTTAGACAACTACCTAAAAAGAATTGTATCAAATTAATTCGAACATATTTATTATGTTTGAATGAGGAAGAAAATTGTTTGTTGGATTTTAATTTAAAACCATACTTGAACATAATGAACCTTATTCCGAGGAAAACTCTCTTCGTATATCCTTACTTTTTGAATGAGATATCATTCAAAGATTTGGAGAGGGTCGTTACTTACACGGTGAATACATGGTGTGATAGAGAAACGAAGAAAGAGCACAAACCGATCATGATCCAGATCGTCATTTCGATATTATTCCAATTATTCATTAGGATGTCGGCGAATTTAAGGGTTTTCATTTTAAATAAGCAAAGCAACAGTGATGTGGATATTCCTGAATTGATCACATTTTCAAATTTTCAATCATTATTCTCAAAAATATTAAAACTCAAGGTCTTGTTCACACCCTTCTCGCAAAATGTCATGCAACTTTTAGGAAATTTTTCAACAAATCTTAATTGTCTAGATTTTAAATTACACACTTCAAATTACACACCAGAGGTAACTCAATTACTTTCGATGATAATCAAATCTCAAAAACAACTTGGTGAATTCACAATCGCAAATGTACCAAGTACTTTGAATGGTTTAGATTCCATCTTTTCTTCCTTGCATTCTCATAAAAAATCTTTAAATTCCTTAAAACTTAATTTCGTTCACTTAACCGAACCTTCCATCAACATTATAAATCAATTTAATAAATTACATACACTTTGTTTATATTGTTGTGGAGGTTTGTCAAATTCTATCATGAAAAGTAATTTTCCTCTTTTAAAAACTTTACAATTATCTTTATTCTTTTCTTCAGATGTTAATTTGCAAATACTTGAAAAATATGGCAAATCCTTAAATCAAGTTGGTTTTAGTTTCTCGGATTTTGAATTGGCTTTAATTAATAATGTTAATAACAATAATAATAATAATAATAGCACAAAGATATTATCTTATTGTCCAAATATTACTGAACTATCTGTTTTGTTTTTTATGAATCAATCATCCACTTGTGATCATGATCTGATTAACAATGAAATGAATAAATGGCAATTAAAAATTGATGAATTACATTCATCAAAGAAATTGGATTTATTATGGATTGATAATACAAGAGAGTCTTACTATTATTAACAGCAAAGCATTGGGAGGGGGATGGAATCTCATTGTGTATATTTTAGTAAATAGATTAGAGGGGAAAAAAAAAAAAAAAGCAAAAAACTTCGTGTATATTAAAGTTCATTTGTATGTATGTATCTATGTCTATATATATATAAATAAAATAAATAAAAAGATTTTTTTAAAAAAAAAGAGAAATTGATGAATTTTATCCATATTTGGATCCGTAAAATGATAACTGCGGGATTTGCTGATCAATTTAACCAAATGGGTAAATAACACGAACAGATTTTTTTTTTCTCGATCACCATTTTTCTCGAGAATTTTCTCTCGTAATGTCAATCACTGACGTTAATTTCTCGGTCGAAAAACTTATACAACATTTAACCAATTTAGTGGTCTGTAGATCTTTTTTATTTCCCTTCTCAATCAATTGATTTCTTTAATAAATTTAATTAATATCAAACTAAATTTGAATACAGCCAAATTCAGAGAATTACAGGAAGTGTGTAAATAACGTCCATTCAACTTTTAAATATGGCAAATTTGGAAGTGCCGGTCAGAAAGATATTTCACGAAGATACAATGGGTACGTGTAACTTTGATCTTTGGATTTTATTATAATTCGTTTCATAATAATCATTGTTCTTCATTCTTTCAGTTTGATTGAAAAGTTTCTATTACACGCACAAGAAGAAAAGGCCGACCATTTAAAAAAAATCTTTACTTCCTACATAAATCGTTCAATTCATGAAGCTTCTATTCCCGTGAGTTAGTTAATTTCCACAGTACCTTTATTTTTGTAAAAAAAAAAATAATAATAATCTGATTTAAAGTTTATTCTAAATCATTATTTATAGATACATACGCGTTATGATATGCTGTATCTTTTGCTAAATTTATCAGAATCACCTCTTCAAGTCCCATTCAGCCTTGCCCTTCCGAAATCAAGGTCATCAAAACCTCAGTTAACGGTTGAAGATATATTTCGTGAAGAACCATTGGAAGGTTCACATTGGGAAAAAAAATCGAGCTACACTGATGATGATGATGAATATGATGATGATTGGGATTTTGATATCAAGACATGGATCAGAGAAAGGTTAGGTGATCGGGCTATTAACTTACAAAACTCTAGAAGAACTGTAAGAATTAATGAATTTCATGATTTAGATTTGTGTGATAATATGTTTTGATGCCAAATCTTATTCATGACATTTTTATCTGTTGATCACAGTCAATACAAAAGAACGTACCAAATTCCGAGCAACAGAATGAAAAGGTCGACGTTTTAGAATTTGATATAAACCACGAAATCATTCGAGAATTGGAATCGAAACAATATTGGAGGAGCGATTTTCGTTATATTCCTGAAGGTTTTAACCCTTCTCATCATAATTCAACAATAATGCATTTAAATCACGAAAATATTAAAAAAGTTTTCTACTTTTAATAGAAACAAAGTTTAATTCCGCCGATGCTTGTACCCTGGGTAAGATTGATCTTATAATTACGCATGCTAATTACCGTTGTCGTTGTTGTTTGATTGATTGCTAAAGGTTGGAATGGAAATCACTTATATTCTTTCCAATACAAAAGCTCCTGCGCTTGCCGAGTACAAAAGTCGGGACGAACGTTATCTATTTCACGATCCAACTCGGGTGGAATATCTAACAGAACTCGATGCAATACGTGAAGTTTTGTTCATGTTATCGGGAAGGCCGAGTTATTTATTTCATCAGCAGGGAAATGGAAAATTTCAGGTACGAAACTTTCATGATTTCATCATCGTTGATCAATTTATAATTATACTTATAATGTGTATGAAATAGATTAAAAGTAATATAACGTTGACGCATTTGTCCGAGGGTGGATTTATGGCTTTGTTGGAATTTTTTTGCGATTATGGAAATAAATTGTTTAAGTTGAGAATGATTGCTTCAAAGTAAGAATCAAATAATCGGTATAGTAACAAACAAGCTTTGATACTAAATTGTATCATTCATATACAGAATATGTAGTGAACCTTGCTCTTTATATGGACAAACAGCGCAGGCATTTTCTGCTTCTATTTTGAAGATGGTTTGGAAATTTGACAAACTGTTGGCAGATTTCGAATTGGAATATCAGGTTGATCGTATAAAATCTCGAGGTTTGGATTGGTTTTATTATAATATCAATAACCAATTTTATAATTCGTGTTAATCCTTACCTTATTTATTTTAACCTTTGAATCGTTAAGTTCAGGATACATATATTTCTCTTTTGCATCTAAGAAGTGAGCTTATGAACCGGTTATATGAATTCACGATCATATATAACTTTGTTGAGAAATCAAGTTTAAACGGTACTTACTTTGTTATTTTCTAATTAAGTGATCAATTGTTGAAACTAATTCTTTCTCTTATTTTAGACATACCAGAACTTTGCCATAAAGAAAATACTTCTAAACAGTCCAGGGATCTATTAATAACACCATCGAAAATTGCTTATGATATTCTTTCCGGATTGTATAATGAGATTTCTACGCATCAAACCGTTGGAAATCATTCGATTTTCCTAATGCTTGGAAAACACCTTGACAATTCGTTTGTTCCTTTTATTCGTATGATGAATGACTGGATTTGCAAGGGGACATTTCATGATCCCTCAAATGAATTTTTCATCGTTAGGTTTGTGGTTTAAATTTACATGCATAACAAAATCAAATTTTGTATATATAATTGACTCGTATCTCATTCATAGAACAAGTGTAATTCAAAATTCATCACAGTATTGGAAAGAAATGTATAAGATCCGAGAAGTTTTGTCATTTGATGGTTCAACTTCGTCACTGTTGCTATTTCCAACTTTCTTGGAACCTTTCATAGGGCGTATTTTGTTTTCCGGTAAAGCAAAGAATTTATTAATGTCTTTGAAGCTTGAAGAGGTACTTACGTGTTAGACGTTCTTAATTGGATCAATTTTAATCATCATAATCGTATATTGAATATCATTACAAAATTATGTCTTAGAAAGAAGTAATGTTTCGAATGACTTTTCAACATCATCCGGAGGAATTTGATTTTGATACAAAATCCTTGCAGTTATTTGATTTGAGCAAACCGGACGATGAGCTTGGACCGTTAAATAAACCTGCTGGAAAAGATTTCATGTCAGCTCTTTTTCCTCTTTGGAATAAATCAAAAATACAAACAGAAGAAGATATGGGAACAAAGTCACTATCGCAGAGTTACATTGGTGATGATCAACATCAAAATATAGATCCAATGATAAATTTCCAACCTTTCACCGAACGATTCAGAGAAAAGTTTGAAGTTTATCTTCATCCAAGATATACGCGCATAGGACAACAGCTCTATGGTGCCTTAGTTGAGCGGTGTCATCTTTGGAGACATTTAAGAGCGCTTGCAGGAATATATTTTATGCAACAAGGCGAATCAATGCATCTATTAACCGATGTTTTGTTTGATAGGGTTTGATATATTATTTGATAATGTTATTCCTGTGAGTGATCATTAGTGATCGGAAATTTAATAAGTAGTAATTATTTTATTGTTTAGATAGATAAGAAACAAATGTGGTACGACTCTTATGTTCTGAATGAAGTAGTTTTAAACACCATCAAGAACTTCAAATGGTTAGATAAGAGTTCAGTCATTGTTTGGGTAAATGACGAGGCAGGCAAAAAACCAAATATAAAAACAGTGAGAGTATTTGAAAAAATTGCTTTTGAGTATCGAGTAAGTTTCATATTGTTGAATTGGTTTGTTATTTTAATTTCCCCCGACTAAATTTATCCATTTAAATTCAGCTACCTTGGCCACTTGACAATATAATTCGTAGCAATACGTTAACGTCATACAAACGAATAATTGTGTTTTTGTTGCAAGTTAAAAGGGCGAAATATCTTTTAGAAAGGTTGTCCTTTTCTCGAAATCAAGACAACTCTCAAGCCATGGCTCTATTTTATGGTGTAAGAATGAAGTTAATATGGTTCTTAAATACAATATGGGATTACGCCATGAGAACCGTGAGTACGCTTTGCATTTATATCGATTTGTAATGATGATACTATTGTTTATCATGAAATTTTTTTCAGATACTACTATCAGAAACAGAAAACTTTTATAAGAAGCTGGAATTAGTGTTTGATATCGATGAGATGATTTCTTTACACGGGAATTATATTCGCACCGTTCACGATAGGTGTCTGTTGAATGAAAATGTAGGTCATCACTTTATATTACATGAATAATTTCTCTTCAGGTTTCTAAAAATCATTTTATCTATAGGCAACTCCGATGCACAAATCCATATTGGATGTTTTGGATTTAATAATACAGTTTAGTATACTTTATACAAGATATCGTGGTGAAAATGTTTCCTTTTATGATCATTCTCGGGACGATAAATCAAGAAGGTTCATGGATGATAATTCAGATTCAGACTCGGATTCATTCTTAATCGATGATGATGATGATCAACTGGATAAAGAAGGAGAAAATGGATTTGAATCGATTGTACCACATCTAGTAGATTACGATGATTTTCTTAATGGATTATGCAGGATTGATAAAGAATTTAATAGACACAAAGAATTTATTAGTAATTCAATACAAGCGATTGCTAAAGTAGGAGGATTTTGGTGGTTTGATGCTTTAGCATTAGCTTTAGGCTGAGAAATTATAATGTTAAATTGATTTGATCAATTGAAATTGCAATTAACCAAAAAAATTAAACTTTATATACATGATTAATTTTGCGTAGTTCAAAAAAAAAAAAAAAAAAAAAAAAAAAAAAATTTATAACTTTTGAATTGATCAACATCCGTACTTAATCTGATAACCTACTTTTTCCCAGACGAACAAATAATATAATAAAATTTAGGAACAAGTTCATTTTTGAGAAACATGTAAAACTAAAAAAATTATTGTACTACCACAAATGTAGGAATCCATAATGAATAATGATAATTGATTCGACAGAATTAAGTAAAATAATATGTATTATTAAAAATTAAATAATGACAATAAACTATAAAATAATACACTAAAATCATGAATTACTAAGATTTATAATTAGTATTGATATTTTGTAACGGTTTACATGAGATATTTGACTTTTGTAGCATTAATTCATTTGAAAATGAGATAGCTTTACTTTAATTTTAAATAAAACTTATCATAACAGTTTGCGTTATAAGAAATTGGGATTTTACATAAGGTAATAAATAACATTCTTCTATCATTACTGCGGAATGATAAATTTTCTAGTGATTTAGAAATTAATAATATAGAAAGACTTTATTTTATAATTCTATTATTTCGAATGGCATATTTGTTTAAAGATTAATAGAAATTAAGAAAAAATAATTAATAAAAAGTTTAGGATTCAATAACCTTTTTTTTTATAAAGCATGATTTTGTGAGATTAATAACTAATAAATTCTCTGATTAATCCTGACTATTCATTCATTTCTATCTTTCAAAAAGTGAATTTAATTGACCTTCCGCAAAATATTTGTTTTTTTTCCATTAATATTCATTAATGCCACTTAGACTTCTTCCATCCTTGGTGTTTCCTTATATACATTTCATTGCTAATACCATAATGGTAAAATAACTCACCAGGTGATATGACTTTATGATACAGTATCTCAAATATTGTGGGTTCCACCACCACTATCACCATCTCCTTCTCCTCTTTTATTATACAAAATAGTTACATTTATGTATGATAATTTCAATCATAAACATTTATCAGCTCAACAATTTTAATTTTAATCTCTTCTTAAACTCAAGATTTTACATACTTATAAATAGAATTTCATGAAGCAATACCTATATGAGATGCTTAACCATATGCAATTTAAGCTCAAAATGAAGTTACCTATCAAAAAAATGAATTTAAAAATAAAAAACATTATCTTTATTTTCAAAGAAAAAAGGTATAATATAAAAAGAATATTTGATAGTAAAGATGAGAACTGTAATTAATATATTACAACTTTTAATGTTGCAACGTATATTGCAATAATTTTTAATCTATATATATTAGATAACAGAAACTGTTAGAAAATCTGAAATGAAAAACTCCTAATACTTAAGTTTGTGGTTATGGGATTATTTCGTAATTGTACAATAATTATAACTAATAACAGATAGACTAAAATATTGAACGGGGTAATACAGGTTATATAAGTCATACAGCATAGAATTATATAGTTCTTTGCTACATTCTGGACTAATTACAACTTATAATGTTGCAACATATATTACAACAATTTGTAAATTTGAAATTAATTGCTACACTATTTTTATTTGATAGTTATATAAACATAATACAATACAAGTATATTGTTATCAATATTAAGCATTTGATAATATTTTATTATATTCATTCAAATAGGATAATTAGCAAATGATTACTATTCATTTTCAATATTATCATGAATCACTTAAGTTCTATATTCATCTTCTCTAAAAATAGTGCAGCAATTAATTTTTATAACTTATTACAACATACAGTCAAACCTTGATATAGCAAACCCTTAATATAGCGAATTTTTAAATCAAATATATTAAAATTACCTTTACTATAGTGAACTAGCCAATTAAATTCTTTAAAAAATTCGTTATAAGCTTATAACGAAGTTGATATCCAGATCCTAGAATTCGTTATATCAAGAGTTCACTGTAAGCTAAAATTAATTGAAACACATGTTATAACAGTATAAGTTACAACATATATAGTATACATGAAGTCGAAATAGATCATTTCAGATATCCAAAATGATCGAAATAGTCAAAATGATTTTGACTATTAGAGGTCAAAAGTCAAATTGGTTGAAATAACATCATATCATATGATTTTTATATATAGAAAAAATAAAAAAAACAAAATATGTACGATCTTGATCAATATCACTCTGATTCGTATTATACAACTACTATTCGATTTTTTGTGACTAGAAGAATCTAATAAGCTAATCTTCATTGATTTCCGATCATCTTATTTTGATAATCGCAATTGTATTATCGGCCAAAATTTTAAATCATTAAATTCTACTTTAAAATAAAGGAGTCTGAATTTCAAAATTCAATCGCAAATATCTCAAGATTAACTAATCCTAAATCAATAAATGTTTGTTCATTAGATTCAACTAATCACGGGAATCGAATGGTAATTGTTTTATACGAATCAGAACGATATTAACTGAGATCGTATATATTTTTTTTTATTTTTCTATATATAAATTATCATGTGATATGATGTCATTTCGACTATTTCAACTTTTTATTTCGATTTTGACTTCCAAAGTTGAAACATTTCGACTTTTGGGTTTTTATTTCAACTTCATATATAATATATAGGTTAAAATTAATTGCAACATATATTGTAATATTAAAAGTTGCAACATATTAATTACAGTTCTCATCTTTAGTCTTATTCATAATAAAAATATCATTAAATTAACAAATTATAAAGACAAAAATCCTCTTCTCTTTCTATTGCATTATAAACATTATAAAAAATTATAATTGATCAAATTTGAAAGGAAAGGTTTTAATAGATTCAAAGTTAATATTTAACAAAAAATTAAATTATTGAACATTTATTTGAATATATGATATGTTTGGCTTTTTCTATAAGTTTTTTAAAATATAAATGTTATTAATTTTATTTCTTATCTTATAAAAGGTAAAAATATTAAAAATTATAATAATATTAATGTTGAAAATTATGATAATATCTAAATCACTAAAAATCTTAATGTTGTTACTATTGATTCTAATATTCATACTGGTCGGTCTTCATTCAAAGATGTGGTTGATTTGGTAATTTAATTATTAATCATATAATCTGTTTGTCTTTATCTCTAGATGATCCTATTTCTCAATATATTATTTTTTTTATTTTTTTATGATACTTAATTATTTATATTTTGTAAAACTACTTGTGTTCCTTCTAAAAAGAGAAATTCAATGAAAAGAGCTTAGGCTCATTTACAGCTTCACATCCAAAACCTTATTAATGAATGTCATAAGAAAGTTGCCTTGTGGTTTATTATAAGCTTTGATGTCATTATTATACTCCCTTTTAATGTTTCTGCTATGTCTTGCCATCTTAATAGAAAAATAAATTCAAAATTAGTTCGTAAGATGCTTACCTAGGCTCATAGCCAATTTCGTAATCATCTTGTTTGAGGAATTAGATAAAAAGGTCATCATTCAAAATGAAGCATATATTTTCATTTTTTCATTCTTTTTTAATATCTATTTGTTTTTAAGCAGTTGTTGTGGATTTATTAAATATAATCTGGGTGGCAACAAAGTGTTTAAATGTAACAAATGTAGAGTAGTAATAGATAGGGATATTAATGGTGCTCGGGGAATTTTTCTCCGGACTTTGGGCTGTTTGTATAGTGAATCCACTATATGCACGCACTAATTGAATGTTTTATATATAGTAATTGACTATAGTTGACTATTTATATATATTAATGATCGATTCAATCCAACGATATCACTACATCAGAGATGATCATTACGAATGTTGAAACAATGATTGAATTGTGTGGTAATTAGTAATAATAGATTACGATTATTTAATAAATATGAATATTAACAATATTTTAATTATAGTAATCGTTGAAAAAAAAAGAAATTAAATACAAAATCATCTCGTCAATCAGAAACGAGAAAGTACGGATACAAAATAGAATCATATAATAAGCAATCACTCCGTTGTTTTGGTCTTCAGGTGGATAAATAGTAAAATAATTTGTCCATTAGGCAACTCATTTAGTTAATTTAAGAGTTATAATTATAGGTGCTTAATAATTTAGATTAAAAAAAATTTTTTTTCCAAATAAATTAACTTAGGTAATACATTAACAAATAAGATCGATCCTTCTGGTATCAAAATATACTATTTTCCTATATTTAGTTAAATTGCTTGACGCAGATCCTTCAGTTCAAAATTTATTAAAGGACATAAAAAGGTAATCGAATAAAAATGCAAAATTTTTTTATTTCATTGTATCTTTTCTCAATGATCTAATTTCAGATTCCTGCCTTTCGTATGTACGATGCAAGAATTCCTGCTTTTCTATATACCTATAAGAAAGAAAAATAAATTAATAATCGTAAAATCATTTTAAGTATGGTTATTTGGATTAATCACTTACCCGTTCTTATTATGGTATTTTAATTCATCAACAATTTGTTCTTGTTCAACGTATTTTTTCCAATCCATTTTTGATTTCTCCAAAGTATTTAATTTTGTTGGTTTCTTTTTAAGTGAAGAAGCGAGTTGTTCAAGACTTACTTTAGATTTGATAAATTTATCAACGTTACCACCAGTACCACTCTTCGAAATAGCTAAATTTAAAGGTGATTTCATTTTTTGAAAATTTGATGGTGATTTGACAGTAGTTTGTGACGTTTGTAAAATAGAACTTGATTGTCCGTTGTTGGTTTCTGATGTCTCTTGTTCTTCTAGAAATTCTTGTGCTTCTTCTGAATCTTCAGGAACTTGTTTATGTTCTCTGTTATAAAAAAATATATATATATATATATTATATATGCCAAAAAGAATGTATTTCTTTTTTTATGTGTAAACTTACGATATAATATCACCAGCAAATTTATAAGTTTTTGTTATGGTAATCATCTTTGTTGGTTTCGGAACTTTAGTTAAATTGGTTAAAGGAAACTAGTGAGAATACATAATAAATAAAAGTTAATGAATCATTCCAATAATATAAAAAAAAATGAAAATGAAAATAGACCTTTCGTTTCTCCGTATAATTTTTTTCCACAGGGTTGTCATTTGAAAGAGTTTTATTATCCATCAAATTATTATTGGGCTTTGATGGTATAGGAGGATATTCATCATCATCTGCGTTCAATTCAGCCCATAAAGCATCGATCTTATTTTTACGTTCTTCATCAATTGTATTTGATTCTTTGGCGATTTTTTCTTCAAACCTAAATTAATAATTTATTAACTTTAATGTTAAAAAAAAACTTTTTTTTTTTTACTCACTTTTGTTTCTTAATATTATTATAAGTTTCGATATCCGCTTCTATTTTTTTGCGTTTACTACGAGTCATCAAATTTGTTTCATCATCATCAAGGTCCTTTTCGCCTTGTGCTACTTCTACACCTTCGGTTTCATCTTCGCTATCTATTTCATCAGCTTTTTTTTTTTTTTTTTTTATAGAAAAGTTAAAATCGTTTTAGGCGCAAGAAAAAGTGGAAATTTTTTTTAAAAAATTACCATTGAGAACATAATCAGGATCGTTTGATGAATCCGAACTATAACCTTCTTGAAGTTCATTTGTATTCATGATGAATAATATAATATTATTGTACAATATTAAAATTAGATAGTATAAATTTTTTTTTTTATAAATTATTAATTTATAAATAAAAAAGAAAAAGGAAAGGGAAGGGATATCAATTTCATTTAATTAATTTGTTTTGTTTATTTAAGCAGATTTTTTTTTAATTCTGCTAAAATCCGTTTACGCCAAATTATTTATTGTCCCGTGAGGAATTTACACGTGATTTGTCAGATGGACGTTTGGTTCCAAGTATTCGGGAAACCCTAAATATTATAAGGTTACAATGTAGAATGGCGTAATCTTTATTTTAAAGTTTCATTATTATTACAAGATGATCAGTTAACCAAACATTTAACCGTTTAAAAACAAGCCTTTAATTTTTTCTCCTTCCATTAACTAACTATTTTTACTCTGTATATTCTTTTAAAAAATATTTTTTTAATTAATTAATATACAGTATATAAAACTTGTATTTTTACCAAAAATTGAATATTAAAATAAAACCTATCTTGTACAAACTATAATATAATACCTTTATTTTCCGACTTTACAATTAGAATTAAACAATTTACATCAAATTTTTCATATAATTGATGTTATAATTGGAATTTTATTTAGAATTCCAATTTCTTTTTTATTTCTAATGGTTTTTCTTTCAATTTAGAAGGAAATTTACTTACTAATTCAAGTTAGTTTTAGATATATTAAAAATTAGTTTATAATAAAATTGTAATATTTTTAAGAAAAATCCAAAAAAAATTAGTAACTTTTTGCATTAATTTAATTCAAAATTTTGAATATATTTTAATAAAAGTATTTTTTTATTAAAGCTAAAATTTTTAATTTTTATTTATTTTTATATTTTTAAGTTGATAAAAATTATAGTTATATAAAAAAAAAGTTGCTTAATATAATACATAAATTTTTTATATATCTTAATTTTAATAGATTAAGATTTATAATAATTAATAAGATGTAATTAATATTTCTTATTGAAAAGTATATACATTATGATATAACTTACATTATAAGGATAAAGTTTATTTAATAATTATTTATTATTTTATGTATTTTTTAATAAGATAATATTAATATATTTTTATATTTATATAATATTCTAAAAATTATTTATACATTAGTATTTTATATTTTTTTATTATAAGAAATTAATATTAGCATTTAGGAGTTTTGTATAGAAAGATATAATATTCTAAAATAATATTTTTTAAATTAATATTAAATTTTAACTTATTTTATTAAAAAAAAAGTCATATTTAAATTATAAAGTAAAATTTTAAATTTTTTAGCCTTTCTATTGTAAAGTATTAATTTGTTTTAATTATTAAGTAATAGGTACTATTAGAATGTCTGAAGCGTTAATTCACAATGAGTATAATCAGATATATGTGTCACTGCAAAAACCAAATTTATTTAATGTAATACTAATAAAATATAACACAAATAAAGTAAAGATAAATGTAACACTAAAAATAAAGATAAATTTAACACTATATAAAGTACAAGATAATCAGGACCTTTTTTTTATTTTTTCACAAAAAAAAAAAGTTAACAATTATTTTGAGATATCATAAAGATCAAATGATTCTCTTCGGCTATTCTTTTATGTAATCTCTTACAATTTCTAATTCAGTGAAGTATTTCAAGTGAAAATAGGCTGAAAAGTATATTTTTAAGAGTAGAAAACTGAAATATTTTTACAAACAAGAGATCAACAGCAAATTCTTTTTTTCTAAGATCTATCACAGCCTTTTCTAATGTTAAGTCCTAACTCTTATGCATTATAATTATTCACATTAAATAAACCAGAATCTGCAAATAGGAATAAGGACCTTTTTCCCTTCCTAAGTATGCCTAATCAGTATAATTAGAATGGGTTTTTCTCATTAGCAGTCAAGATAGTAGGGTCAAACATTTTTGTTTAAATTTTTACTTTTAGAGGTTACAAAATTGTCAATTAGTTTAGCAAAGTTTTTATTTTATACGAAATAAAAGTTCTTGATTCTGAAAAACCACTACTAACACCACCTATTTTCCTGTCAATACTACATGTTATTCTAAAAAAAATTAAGTAAAATTTACTTTTACACATTGTAAAGACAAGTAAAATTTAAATATACATTCTATAAAAAAAATTTACTTTTATAGATTTTAAAGACATGTAAAATTTAAATATACATTCTAAAAAAAATTAATTAAATAAAGTTTACTTTTACAAATTTTGAAAACAAGTAAAATTTAAATATACATCAGATAGCATTAGATGACATCAATAAAATTTATTTTTATGATAAGCAAAATTTAGATCAGTAAATGTGACAGAATAATAATATATCTTATTGGCTGATCACATGTGCGAACAGAAGGACAGACATAAACTTGCATCATATAGAGTCCAACTGTAAATGTTCAAAGCGTAATTGAGGACAAATAAAAAAATTATATATTTTAATATATACATATTATTAATATTATCATTATATATATAATTTATCTTTAGAATATTTTACCCAGGCTCTATTGAATTCTGCTAAGTTTGCCTCAGCTTTGTATCTTCGATTTATTAGTTAAAGGGCTACCTTT
The DNA here is from genome assembly GCA_946474995.1 of Funneliformis geosporum. NCBI lineage: Eukaryota > Fungi > Glomeromycota > Glomeromycetes > Glomerales > Glomeraceae > Funneliformis > Funneliformis geosporum. Next base: position 24,667 of record CAMKVN010000689.1, read on the forward strand.
TCTTGTAATAATATATGGTTACACCTTTCTTACCATATTTGGTGGGTTAATAAGCAGATTATTTTGTAGATTTAAATAATTTGCCGGAAATTTATTTCTCGAGCTTTATATAATATATATTTTAGTATTACTTTAATAAATATATTCCTAAAATATATATATTATATTTCTAATATAACTAAATTGATTAATAGTTAAAATATGATTAATACAAAAATTATATTGTTTTTATATAAATTATAAATGCAATACATTCTTATTATCTTTTAATGATTTTACTTTTAAATTTAAAAGCAATTTTACTTTTTAATTAAAATTATTTTAAAATTATTTTATTAATATAATAATAATTTTATAAATTTTATAATGTTTTCTATATAAAATCCAAAAAAAAAATGCTATTAATTAATAATATAATAAGTAATAAATTATTATAAAAATAATCTAATTATTTAAATCAGAATATCTAACTATCTATTAATCTTAGAAATATAAAAATACCAAAAATACCACTATTTAATACTTTTTTATAATGTTAAATGAATATCTTTCGACCTAATGATTACATTTCGATGGAAATACGATCATTAGAACCGTCTCATCGAGAGCTTTCCAACGAATATA
>CAMKVN010000690.1:0-25277 GCA_946474995.1 Funneliformis geosporum
AAAATATTAAATTCTGTGAAATTATGCGGTGACTAACACAAATAATGTAATTAGATGCATTTAAGGAAAATTCTGCGGCGTTATGTGAATCACAGAAAATCATTGTCCCTGGTTAAGGGTCAGAAAAAAAAACAATTCGACAAATAAATCACGTTGTGATAGGTTTCGTTATATCTTGAAGTTTATGACTAACAATGCGTTAATATTGTATTCTTTTACTTCTATTTAGTTACAATTTATCCAAACCTTCTAGCTTTCACAATTATATAAAAAGGGGGAATGTAGAAAGTGTAACATAAACTAGATTTCGTAATAGTGAAATTATTCCATTAAAAATTTTACTATTTTGTATTTTTGAAGGAGTTCAAATAATTTTCCTAGCACAATACCCCATTTTAACTTAATAAAAGAAAGCCTCTTTATAATCGTAATCATGTCAAACTATTTTTCATAAATATGGAAAATATGTTATAATGCTAAAAAAAATGCTATTGATTGCATCACAATTCGTGTATCAGGCGAATAGCAATTAAAAGCTCTGTGTGACTTTATTATACTTTTGCCTTTAGGTTTCAAGTGCATTTATCGGTGATTAATAAGTGATGTATAAACTTTCTAAAGCCAAATTCAAATTAGCATATGTGATGTCTCACAATACCCACACCACGCGGAAAAGATTGTTATCAGGTAAATCACTCATTTTTTTTTTGATTTAACGATAGATAGAATTGATGATGATTCTGATTAGTAGAGCTGATGGATATGGTGCTAACGCAAAAATGTTTCAGGCTTCAAGAGATTAGTACATTTGCTTAGGTGATAGGATCAACTGGTTTGGTTGGATTAGTACAAACGAAATTCATTCATGGCAGCTGGTTGTAATTGGTTACGATGTTCTAAATAATATTCCGCTTTACAAATCCCTACGTATTTCTTAAAAATGATATTTCAGCCAAATACCAGAATTACAGAGATCGGAATGATTGGTTTTTTTTCTTTAAAATACAATTTAGCTAAAAAGCATTGATCTTGTTTTTCGTAGCAATAGCTGTATTTATACGATTTGAAAATTTAAATATTGTTTATCTCGCCACTATTAATTTTTTACAAATTAAAACAATACTACTTATAATCCCGTGCTTGCTGTTTGATAAAATTATTAGGATCGTCTCTATGAAAGAATTCTATATATTTTTCATGTTCTCCTTGTACTTCGGTTGCAAATCCATATTGTGGGTAATAAACGGCAAGTTCTAATCCAATTGGATGACCTAAAGTTTTAAAAAAAAAAATGGACGACGTATCTTAGATGGCGGTCCAAGATATTTTGACATAATCTCTTGACACAATCTTTCATGTTTATATTTAGAGCAATATGGATACCATGTATTATCATTTTTACATGAGAAAGGGTAGCATACCATTGATGGTTTTTATTGCATCTCCAGAGTAACTAATTCTTGCAATCAATATAAGAATTTGAAATTTATAAATTAAATCTAACATATTTATTTAATTAAATTAAATATTAATTTATTATAAACTTTTAATTACATAATTAATTTTTTTTAACTATTATATAATTAAATATTAAATAAATAGATACTTCGTTACCTCCATCAGAAAATGATGATGCTGACAGTACTAATGAAGATAGTGATGATAATATTAATAAAATTAATAATAATAATGATAAGAGAATGATAAAGAAGATGAAGAGAATGACAAAGAAGATGAAGGGGATGATAAAGAAGATGAAGAGGATAAGATAATAAAGAAGATGAAGAGGATGATAAAGAAAATGAAGAGGATGATAAAAAGAATGATAAAGAGGATGAAGAGTATTATAAAGAGGATGAAGAGGATGATGAAAAGGATATAAATTATGATAATATTAGTATTCAAAGTGTTAAAACAATAAAATCAACACAAATTCATATGAAAATAATGGATCACCTTCAAATTCTCGATATTCAGCTTTTGTTGATATTACAAATACTATTTTAGGGGCTACAACTACAGGACATGAAATATTAAGAGAAGCTGCTTGCTGAGATCTTCAAATTTATACTAATAAAATGGCAAATCAAATAAATAAGGGAAGGAAACGGCCAAATGAAGATGCAATAAGAGATTTAGTAAGAATTGTAATTCCAAAGATAGACTGTGCTGGTGTTGATCATCCTACACTTCCTTATAAAATTATGAAAGTAACTGAGAATAACCAATATATTTTAGGATCAAAACATGGTATTATTAATATATATTATTAATTGAACTTCTTGGTACAAAGGATTTTGCTGAACTCAATAATATACCTTCTAATAAAGTTTCTGTTAGAAAAGCTACACATTTCCAAAGTACTGGTACAGTTACAGGAATTATTTGTAATTGTAAAAGCAACTGTAATAGCAAGAAATGTCATTGCAAAAATCAGGAAAAAATTGTGGAAGTAGGTGTCATAGTGGGTACTCGTGTCAAAACAAATAATTTTTTTATACTTGTATTACAATATAAATGTATCACAAAGTTAAATAAAGTATATTTGGTATATGCTGTTTATTGTTACATGTTAAATTAAAAATTACACCAAAAAAAAGGTTAAAAAAAATTTGCGTCAGATGATAACTGACATAAGTCAGATGACAACTAACGTGTTTCATATTTTAATTGACAGGTTACGCACGTCAGATACCAATTGATAAATGAGGTGCGTCATCTGTCATCTGACACAAAATGATAGATGACGCATAACATATATGTGTTATATGTTTAAAGAAGATTTATACCAAAAATTTTATTATGTCAATCATAATAAAATTTTTTGTCTTAAATTTTTTGTGACATTTTTTCTGACTAATATGTATAATATTATAATTATAAATTATTATATGGTAAAAAAAGGGAAAATCCAAAATTTTTGTTAATTTTAATTATTAAGCTACTTTTGTACACATAACTGAGATTAGCTAAATAGTTCAATAATATAAATTTTGACCAAAATTTGGATTTTTTCCTTTTCTACTAACTGCCTTCTATATAATTAATAAATTTCATTTGCATTACTTTTAATTATTAACCTTTATAAATATAAATTATAAAAAAATGTAATGCTAGAAATATTAGATTTCTTCATTCCAGTCATATGTGTATTGAACATGTAACTTTACATCTATTACATGACTCTATATAAATCCCTGATATGCTTGTAATTGAATCAAATAAAAAGAATATAATATGTAATAGTTATTTTACGAGAACCTATAGATATCAATGAATTTCATAACACAGCTATAAAAATCATGATATTCATAGAAATTTCTATAAAATAACTGTTTTAAATCACGATTCTTTATATCGTCATATGCATATAATACAACTAACTTTTTTATTTATGAATAAACTTTTTGATCATTTTTTTTTAACATTATCCTTTTTTTTCTTACTTAAACTTTTTAATCATTTTTTTTTTTACTTTAACTTTCTTTTATTTCACCTTTTTTATTTTTCCTTCTCTTTTATTTTAATTTGAATAAAAAATATAGTAGAATTTATTTTACAATAAATATGTCCTTTTCAAGTTTTCAAATAATAGTTAGTATAATTTCTAATGATTTTATTTCAAATAATGTTCAAGATATTAATCAAGAAAAAGCTTCCTATTATTGTGAAAAAGCAAAAGTAAAAAATACTAAAAACTATACTAAAAGCTGAACTATGAAATTTGAAGAATTTCGTAATAATGCCAGTTATTTATTCTTTTGACTGAATTTAATAATATATCGCAATTTCAAAAACAAATTGTTGAATTTATCTCTATAATAAAAATAAAGATGACAATGAATATAAAGTATTAATTAAGCAAACTGTTGATATATTTAATAGATATCTTCTTTATTATTCATCTATTTTACATATTAATTTGTATGATAAATATCTGTTTTCTGATTTAAATGATGTTTTATATGATAAATTACGTAATCTGCAAGATTTGGCAAAAAATCCAATTCAATAGCAATTAATTCTCAACAAATCTAACAAATTTTATAACATTCTAAAGTTAATTCAAATAATTCTGAAAAACTCTTATCTCGTATTTTTTTTCATTTATTTATAATACTAACTATGTATAGAGTAAAGATGAAAACTGTAATTAATATGTTGCAATTAGTTTTAACTTATATATGTTATAACTTTTAATATTGCAATATATGGGAAGTGGTTAGTAGAAAAGAAGGAAATACAAAATTTTTGTTAATTTTTATTATTAAGCTAAATTTGTGTATATGACTGAGATCAGTCAAGTAATCTAATAATATAAATTTGACCAAAATTTAGATTTCCCATTTTTCTACTGACCACCTCTCATATGTTGTAATTAATTTTAGCTTATGTTACAATAATTTGCAAATTTGAAATCAATTGCTGTACCTAAAAATTGATCAATTTAAAACTGATGGATGCAATGGTTTACAATTCTTTTATTATATATACAAGAATAATCAATGCAGAATTCAAGGAGAAGAGGCTCATATTATTTCAATACCTAGTGATGATAATGGTTTATGTTCAGATATTCAATTTTATTTATCTAAACGCTATCTTCAGCTAATGAATATTTTTATTTGCAACCTAATCTATTATGGTCAGAAACTGGTATTTAGTATAAAAAAAACTCATATTGGAAAAATAGTTTAAGTAAATTTATGCAAAAAATTGGTTGTAAAATTCAAATTAATATTCCTATTAGATTATTTTCTAATCATTCTGGATGAAAAACTGCTACACAAATTTTACAAGATTAAGAAATTTCTGAACAAGCTATTATGTAACATACTGGTCATAAAAGTGTTTAGGGAGTTCAGACTTTAAAAAAATAATGAAAACCAACATTTTAATACTTTAAATACATATTAATACATTGATTAATATTAAAAATGCCAAATTATCTTCTGAACAAAGAATTCATTTATTCAAAATAATATTAATATTAATAAAGATCATTTAATATCACAAACACCTCTTCAAGAAATTCCTTTAAATTCAAATCCTTTAGATGGATTACCAATATTTAATAATTGTACTTTTTCGAATGTATCCAAAAATAAGTTATTAAAATTATTTTATGTATGTAATGTTATTAATAATTAAATATAATAATAATTTTAATATTATTAAATTCACTTTATGATATGATTGGTCAATTATACCGTGAAAATATCAGTAAAAAAATTACGGACATTGATTAGGAACCGTGGTATAATTTATTATAATATACTGGTATAAATTACTATAAATTGCTTTAAAGTGCTAAAACTATGTGGTTATTAATCAGATTGTAAAAATGAATAAAATAGAAAAATAATATGATGATTTATTTATAAGAGGTGCTTTGCAAAAATTACTTTCTAAGCAAGAATATAGTATATATCATGTGTACTGCCTTTTCGCATCATTTGGGCAAGTATATTAATGGTGAGTTAAAAGTTGACCATTTTAGCTATCATAGACCTAGTGTCCATAAAAGTCAAATGGCTATCTGCTTTAAATGCCGAATATTGGTAAAGATTACCAAAGTAAAGCCAAGAAAAGTATATTATAATGGATGGGGCAGATGGGGCTATAAGGTTGAGTCTAAAAACTTGATGAAGAATCATTGGGATTGCTCATGCTTCAAAGATGAGACTGAAGATGATTCACGTCTATCAACCCTAAAAGAACATTCGTGGCTCCACTTTAATCGGCTTACATTTTGAATAAAACTACCATCGATCATTTTTTTTGCTGCGCTTATTCCGTATCCAAGTTTTTACCAAAAACTTTTCATGATACAAGCAAATAAAATTTTCTAGTATCAGGAATTAAACATCACTGATGAATTTACTAAAAGGATTTTAAATTAAAAATTAATATCATGATTTTTATTTTATTTTATTAATATGAATAAGACAGATCGAATTAAAGATTTACTAATATAAGTAGACAAAAAATAATTGGATCCACCTGATTTCATTGTCTAATTTTGTAGAATAAAGGAAATCCTTCATGAAAATATCCCATGGACTGTTTAAATCAATATTAAAATATTAAGATCGATTGCTTGTGAGTTATATCAGAAAAAAAAAATCGGATGTAAATTGGAATTCTTTGGTATGGGGAATAGATCAACAAGGGGGTTAAGATAAAGTTATAATTAAGGGCGTTTCCGAAGGTTACATTATTATCATAATATATTTACAAAAATTACAAACAATTGTAAATCGATGATATCCTCAAATTTAGATACTATTCATGAGTTCTCCGAACGTCTTTTACTACTAGTAACAGATACGACAAAAGACTCAGTGAGACATTTACTAATTCTTTCACACAATCCCATTTTTTTTCGATTTTTTCGATTTCTACCATTTTTTTTTTCAGTATCACACATCTAGTGGTTAGTTATTATGTGGCTTATTTTTTTTTTTAAATACTTTATTTTTCACAATAAGAATTGATTCTCACAATTTTTTATTTTATCTAAAGTAGTTTTATTTTAGCACCAATAAGGCTTGGTTTTTGATAAAATCATATCTCTATAATCTGATTCCGATTATTCCACCCTAAAAAGCTTATCAGCACATGCCTGTAAAGGTTGGAGCAATATCTTTTTTTGTTCAAATGAAATTTAAAATGAATACACTTATTATTATAATTATTTATTGTGTTCGTTTAACGTGACTTTAAACAAAATATTATTCTTTTTATAGAATTTTTTATGTAAAAACGGAATAAAACCAAATCTAATTTTTTTTGGTAATACAAATTAAATTAGTAGCAAGGGTTAAAAAAAATGTTTCGGAAAATCCTTTTTAAAAATCAATAACTTTCATTATTAACGTTGTTTTTTTTTAAAAAAAAAAAATTAAAAAATTAATAAATAAAAACAAGAAAAAATAAAAAGTAAAGGAACTTTTTTGTTTTTCTTTTCTTTTTTTTTTTTTTAATGACATTTGATAATTTACGAATAATAGATGTATTATGTCATTCATTTATAACAAAGGTCTTTTTAACAATTTAAGTAGTTTTAATTTATGCATGCAAGAATAAAACTCGTATCTTATATTTGATGACAACAAACATTTCACTTTTATTTAAAAACAAAATATATATATATATATATTTTTTTTTTTTTAAAAAAAATTTTTTTACGAAAGTTTTCCTATAATTTTTTTTTTCATATAAACGAGAAAAAAAAATCTATTCAAAAATCATAATGGCAGCTGTTCAATCAAGATTACCGGCACCATCACATAAAATAGTTGGGAAAAATACTATCAAACCAACCGGTACAACAAAACTTCGAAAACCAACACTCATTTCTACTTCATTAATTGCGCCTTCTTTGAAACAAGCAAACAAACAAGTACAAGAACAAAGAAAAGAAAATCTTCCATCGAGTGCACCTGCGTTAAAAACGAAATCATCTCCAATTACCGTTCCTACAAAGAAACCTAATTTTGCTCACGTTAAACCACGGATTGGTTCATTGGATAATGTTACTCATAAACCGAAAGGTGGTGATAAAAAGATTTATTCCGAAAGATCAAACTTTTCTAATGTAAAATCACGTATTGGTTCATTGGAGAATGTCAATCATACACCGAAAGGAGGAGATTTGAAGATAGTTTCCGTGAAGTCGGATTTTTCAAAGGTGAAGTCACGTGTTGGATCATTAGACAACATCAATCACTTACCAAAAGGTGGGGATAAAAAATTGATTTCATTCCAATTGTCTTTTTGTTTCTTCTTGTCCAGTTCAATCACTGATTAATGTTAATAATGTACCACAAGGTGGTAATGTTAAATTGATTTCCAATAAACCGAATTTTAAGCAAGTACATTCTCGTGTCGGTTCCTTTGATAACATTGATCATACTCCAAAAGGTGGTGATAAAATTATCTTTAATGATAAATTAAACTTTACCAACGTAAAATCTCGTGTCGGTTCTTTGGATAATATTCAACATCTTCCAAAAGGTGGTGATGTTAAAATATTTGACGAAAAATTAAAATTTAGAGAATTAGCCAATCCAAAAATAATTAGTCGTTCTTCCACCAATTCTAGCGGTGATTCTTCGATTATCGCTGATGATGATCGATCAAGTCTTGTTAATAGTCCCATATCTTCTCTCGCTTTGGATGATGTTCCTGAAGAGGTTGATGATCCTCCATCACATGAAGAATATCAGACATTATATCTTACACCTCATACACCTCATACGCCTGTTATTGAAGTTATGTCCCCAATTATGGAACGTTTCGAAGAAGAAGGAATACATGAAGATTTATCTCATATCACCGAAATTAGATTTCGTGAACCTTTTCAGGAATCAAACAAATACACCGAATTTTCTTCCGAAACTAATTTCGTTGATAATGGTCAATACTTTTCTGGAAAAGAAACACATTATCAACATGGAATCGTTTATGAAGAAGATTTTGATGAAGAAGCTCATTCTAATTTTCAAAGAGATACTACTTCAATAAGAGGATCCACTATATTTGTTAGTGAGAATCCTTTAAATGATACTGATTTATCTTTTGAAGTTAATGTTCAAAGAAAATCATTTTTATTATCTGAAGCTAATAGAATTTCTATTATTGAAAATATAAATCCTGCTCCATCAAAAGAACTGATTCATGCAGTTGAAATTCCTCCCAAAGATGAAAATGATTGTCATAATCTTGAATTAACTTTAGCTCAACAGCGTATTTATGATGAATCTTGGCTATAATATATATATATTTATTTACAGTATTTTTATTTATATTTATATATGTACATATTTTTATTTTCATTTATACTTTCATTTATACTCATAACAAAAATATTCAAAATTTTTATTTTTATTTTATATTTTTTTATGGAATTATCAAATAATATATGTATTATAATAATAAATAAGAATATTTTCATTAAAAAATATATCCATTACCGCGTCTTTTTAATAATGTTTTAACTTGTTGCATACGTACATTAGTTACATTAGTGTAACGAATAAAATAGTTATCACAAGATAAGACGCAGTCGTTTTGAAATAGTCGTGTTTTTTGATGTCAAGTTTTTATTGTTGACACCTGATCACCAATGTTGAGGTGCAGTAATATTGGTCTGGGTCCTATAAAATTAAAAAACACCAATATATTTACTAATAAACTAGACTGATTCAGAGAGATAATTCAAGAATCTTCGATTATAACGTAGGATTGAATCATTCGGAATAAATGAGAGCTTATAGTAGGTGTTGTATTGTCTTGGGTCATTTTTAAATACTTAAAATTCTTTGTCAAACAAGGGCTAGCAGAATTTCTCGTCTATCCATATTACATACAGAAATGAGAAAAAATAAAAAAATTTTAATCAACAAAGTAAATAAAAAAAGGAAAAGGAACAAAGTGATTTTGAGATAAAAGCCATATAAAATCGAAATACAAAAAGGTTACTTATTTACCACCACTGAGATATGTTTTAACGATGTCTTTGTTTAGAAACAAGCGTGACAACTCTTGCACTCAATACCTAAATTACAAATATTTATGGAATAAAAGATGTTATAGTTGCTGAAAAAGGCATGACAATTCACTTTCAAAATATCTTTCAAGAGAATTCAGAATATAATTCGTTTGAAAATTTTTCGTATATTGCTTATACTGAACAAATCTCGGATTCTATTAAAACCTTTAACAAGTTACGTTCCAAACTATAATTGGCAGCTACTCTAAAGATTTTTTATTACAAGTTCTCTCTTTTCTTTTTTAAAAAAAAAAAGATATTAATTTATTATGTTTATTAAATATATATATTCTTTTATTAAGATATTACATCTTTCAAGACTTGGATTTAAAGAGGGCGGCATTACTAAAAAATATCCTTCGCTTGATTAATAACGTAATAGATCCATTAATATTAATTTGCGGAAAATTAGACGGTAAATTAAGCATGTATCAACTAAGTCACAATATAGAATATGCCAAGTTTTAAGGATTTCAAAAATCTATTTCGGATATTAACGAGATCGAGGTTAGGGAAGGAATCACAAAGTCAATTGAGGAATGTACGGAATAATATTCCATTATAAGAACGAATTCATCTACTGCTTTAGATTCCTTCAATTAATATACTCTACTGTCGGAAATATAACAATCGTCTGAAGAGCGAAATCGAAATTTCATAGTAATTTATTATATAAAAATCCCAAACAATCCCTCTTTTCTCACCACCCGCTATAATATATAAAGGATTACCACTCATAGACTATAATGGTAAAAATCGACCCTTATCGAAACGTATCTATTATAAAAAAAAAAATATGTAAAAGTTAGCAGGGAGTGACACACTCGCATTCCATGTCTAGGGAAACAAATTCCTTTAAGCGACTATTCCTTGAGCCTCGCTATGCTAACAATCTTATAAACTGTTTCATTAAAACTTTGGTAAAACAGGGAGCGCAGTTTACCTCGTTAAAAATATTTGTCAGCCTATAAGCCATCATCTTCCTCCACAAGAGGGATCACAAGAGTTATTGCAACAAACAAATGAATTCTATTCTTATTTATATTAAAAAAGTGAAAAATTTGAAATTGTGGGATTCAAAGATTTTCATGATAAATACTAATTATGGAAATATATGGTTGATCTATCCGTAACGTGATTTGAATAATTAATAGCCCCCCAACTACTTATTTATATATATATTTTTAGTCCTTTATAATTTTTTTTTAAACCTTCAAAATTTTCACATATAAGATCTGGTAAAAATCTAACCCCATTAATTTCCAAAAAGTTGTCACTATCAAAGCTTTTGATGAGTTTATTATCTTTCGAAACATTTTGCCAACTATCGAAGCTTTCGCGGTTTTGACTTTAAAAAAAAAATTTTGCCAAATCGCAACCTTAACTTGACAATTATTATTAGCAATGCATTTGATTGGTGGATTTTGCTACGAATCCGATTAAAAATGTTGAAATTGCTTCGTGAGTATCAAGTTTCAATTTTTGCAGCACTATGAGTACTTAATAAATCTAATGGTAAAATCAAAAAATTTTCTCAAACCTTTTCGTTATGCCTTTTTATCAGAAACCATATTAGGATTTGAAGTAATATAAGTAAATTTAATCAATAGTAACCGGGGAAATGTCTGTCTTTTTACGATGGAAAGTCATAGTCGGGTTTTCAACGATTCACTTTAGGATTTGATGCAACTAGCTCAGCATGACCGTGCGACAATGAAAGATATTATATTTATCATTTTTTGATTTTTATAGGCTTAATGATGACAGTGCATATATATGTCGTGTTCAAGGTAGCGAACTGCCAACAGCGTTAACTATTCTGATGCAGTCTTTAATATCAAAGTAATATTTAGTTTTTACTTAATGACGAGCAACTTTTGCATTGACACACACTTAATATTTTAGATTTCCGTGCAGGAAACTATGAATCAAAGACTCAAGGTACTGTTACCTTTAGGCAAGCTGACAAACCAAAGCGTCCACAAATTCACAATAAAATACCTGTGTATTTTACTATGCCAAAAAAGCTCAACGGTCAATGTGAACTTACAATGAAATATCACGCATTCTTTTTCGTAACCTATTATAGTTCGAAGTTGCTTTATCAATAATAAAGTTTTTAATCCAATCATACTTTTGATTTTTAGAGAACGCCGCCATGTATAATAGAAAATTTTTTCTTCGGTAAAATTGATCTGCATATTTTTTTAACTATGATTAATGATCAAACTGAATCCTTGTTATTTTTTTTTTATAATAATCTTGATAATAAATCGTTAAATTGTTATAAATAATTAAGTTTTTGTTAAACCCGTTAATGATTGTCCTAGAAATGATATCAAATATGCCAATTACCCTGCCAGTCAAGCTTTATTTTTTGGGGGGATCGGTATATATTATATATTAATAGTCATATTTTTAATAAATACTCTGGTAACCGTGTTTATTTATTTTGCATCGAATTAAGACGATTTTGGCAATAAAAACATAAAATGATCAATTTACCGATATTGTTTTTAGTATTGATCATTTCATTTTTTTTACTATGCCATTCAATATTTTTAAATGAGAACTAGCCAGTATTAGTGGCTTAGAAACCACCCCTTCATGTGATAAATAATATTCTATCATTTTCTTTTCATGAAGTCTTTTATTATCTTAAACATTTTCAACAATTACGTAATAGGTTTTGAAGTAATCAAAAACCAACTTACATAGCATTTTGATATTTACGATTTATACGAATGTCTTATTTAGTATTAAATTTTTTCTAATAATAATATTTCGATAAGTTAAAATAAAAAGCTAAAAAAATTAATATTTTTTTTTTTTGCTTTGGATAGAATAAAAATAAAATAAAACATTGAATCGGAACTCACCTAAGTACCAATATCGTAAGAGAATTTGCGACCTTTCGTAGGTATCTAATTTTTTTTTTTAGATACTACACCCCACCAAGAATGGAAAATTAAATAAAAAAAAATAAATTATATTAATATTTTTTTTTTTTGCATTTGATATAGTAAAAAAAAGCTAAAAAATTATAATATTAAATGAAACTCACCAAAATGAAGAGCGGGATTAAGTCAGCACCTTAGAGAATACTTCTATTTGAAGTAACTTTCGGTATCGGATCAAAGGGAGAAGGTATCTAATATTTTTTTTTTTTTTAGATACTATGCCCCCAAAAAATTACTTTCCTCTATGAAAATATATATATGAGTGAGTGAAATGCAAAGGTCTCGTGGAAGTTCCCAAGTTGCGAATGAAAATATAAGGGTTAACTTCTTTTGTAACAAAACGAAAGTCTTGTTATATTGTTAACGTAATCATTTCTATTTACAAATAAAATAAAATAATTTTTTTTTTATATAGTCTATCTAATTCGAGGGGTGTCAATTAGCTATTTTTATTTGCCTATCATTGACTTCACGAGTAACTATTATGATCATCTACTAATATAAAAAATCGTCATACCCGAATTAGGAACCTGTTCAATTCTGATAGTTGATGCATAAGTTGAGGATACATAACTTTAATTGGCTGAAAAGGATACATAAATTCATTCATATTATGCATCTACCGATGTAAAATGCACCTAGTATCGCCACAAGATTTTTCATCCCCGCGTGATTTACGATATTTGTCACCCCATGTCACACCCTCCACTTTTCCATTTTTATTAAGTATTCTGGGAGTACAATCATATTTGTCACGCATTATTTGTCACATGGATAATTTACTAATGCCGTAATGCCGGCCAAAGTCACGTGGGGGTGAAAAATCTTGTGGCGATACTGGGTTAAATGTAAAATGCATGACTTCACGTGTCACTTTCAGCAATCATGCTAAAATATATTTTAAAAAAAATACATTGTAGAGCAAAATTAAAATTAACGAAAATAATATTCACAAGGAATATATTTGTCATCTTACATAGAACGTGAATACATAGTATTTTTTTATAGTTAATATTGAACTGATTTTTCACCTAATACTTATCGTTAACGTGAAATAAATCATTTGACTAAACAAATTTTGAGTATTATTTCGAATTTACATTTTTGGGCCTTTAAATTTAATATATCGAAAAGTTTATTACTTGAAGTTAATTTGTTCACTAATTTAATATTTAGTAGTTTTAGTAGTTACACAAATCATTTATCTATTCGAATAGAAAGCAAAGCATGTGGCAAAAAGATTTAGATTTCTTGAACCATTTAAGACAAAAATAATATATGTTATGTGAATACATGTGAACAAAACAACACACAACTTTCTATTCATCCATTCATTCATTCAAGAATTTTATTCTTCGTGTCATTACTTAATTATTTATTTTATTGTTAACCATTCTAGACATTCGTTTATTTAAATTTCTTGAATAATTCATATATAAATTATACTATCAAACTATCAACAATTACTAGAATGATATCGTTCAATATCGAAATCAATTATCAAAACAAATTTTTATTTCAATCTATAAAGGAATGACACATTTAGGATGTTCATTTTGATAACAGTCTTTGAATTACTTTCATCATCATAGATTTTTATATATCAATAAATCCATCCCTCCCTCTCAAAAAAATATATATAGTATATATTTTTTGCCAAGTTTTCTTTTTTTTTAATAAAAAAATAAAATAAATGATATGGGAACGTTTCCAGTAAAATCAAGTCATGTGGCATAGTAAATCATATGATCCGTAATGTGATTTTACTGGAAACGCTCCCATATGATATTATATGAAATAATTGAATTATAAATCATATCATGTATCCCTTTTAAATCCTTTTACATGATTCCTTCATAAATATTTACCCTATGACAAATCATCAATATAATGTATTTACTTCATAAAAAATGAAGGGTCAAATGGGTCAAATACCAAAATGTATAGAAATGATGACAGATGATGGTTGGGTTCAATTTCGGTTCTTCAACGGCTCCTCTTCAAATTATATGACAAATTGAATATTGGCCATAAAAGGAAGATAATCAATTATTGAAATCCTCTGGTATTTCTTTATATATCATTTTGTATGTGGGTTAATTAAAAAAACGGTGTTTCTTTGAACATGTCTATTTATTTAGCTATAATTGGCACGTATCACAAGTTTATATTTAAGTTGTAGGGTATTTATCATGGGGCATTCATTAAATTTACTACTACGATTTGAATATTGATAAAATACCCAGGTCTTTATCAATTTACCTGATTTCTAAATTCAATTAATTATAGTAACAAGGGGATCTTTTAAGCAGCGTTATACGTTTTAAAGAGCCGAACTAATTATAATCCAATTGGTGGAAAGAGCGAAACCGATTCATAATACGGTATCTTTCAATTCTAGTTAGTTCTTTTCCATCTGAACGTCTCTTTTCTGATCAAAGAAGTCAGTTATACCTCTAAATAGTACTATCACGAGTGTTGTTGATGATCCGATCCATCCGATCAGGTCTTTAGCGTGGATTAAGACCGAAGGCGAACTTAAGATCGGATTTTTAGACCGATCTTTAGACCGATTTTATCTCAATATTTAATAACTTGATAGTAGAAATTATTTCAATATCTTGAGGTAACAGAACCAATTTTCGCATTTCAATCAGAATTACAACATTTTGTTAAAGTACAAAGAGCTACAATGATCATAAACATAAAACAACAAATCTAATAAATTTTCCTAAATTCGATGCGAATACCTCTTTTAACGTGTAAATTAAAAAATTTTACAAAACTTGATTAAAAGATAATTATCTATTTCTAAAGTTTTTGTTATCGTGACGACCGATTCAATCCCAACCTCGGACATATGATCGGATCGCGTTCGTTAAACATCCCTATTTATCACGTGATAATATTGATAAGGCCACAATTCCAATGTCGTACATATCATTTGAAATTCATTTATAATATACTTTCCAAAAGTTTTCGAAAGGATTACTTTCTCAATCATGCATAACTTTGGATCATTTACGCGTCTCTTAAATTGTCCATCAATTTCACGATTTTCACATATAACTACTTTGAAACAAATTATAAACAAAAATATTTTAAAGCCAGTCATTATTACTCAACCTCGTAGACATGCTTCAGGAATAACTAAAGAAGAAAAAATTTTAGCCCGTGTCGAAGAAATGCGTGCCCAAGCTCACCTTGGTGGTGGTCTTAAACGTATTCAAGCTCAACACAATAAGGTAATTATTTATATAATGAAGCTAATTATTTTAATTTTGTGATATATCGGAGGTCTTCACAAAATTGTGATTGATTGGAATTATTTTTAATCTTTCACAATAAACGAGCTTAATCTCTAGCTGATCATGAGTTTACGAATCAAGATTAAAAATATGAATAAATCTCTAATCTCAATCATAAGTCCTTATTGATTAATCTTTTATATAAAAATTAGGGAAAATTAACCGCACGGGAACGTGTTGAATTGTTACTAGATCCCGGTTCTCTTATTGAATATGATACATTTGTAGAACATCAATGTACAGATTTTGGTATGGATAAGAATAAAATTATAGGTGATGGTGTAATAACAGGACATGGTACCATAAATGGTCGAAGGATATTTGTGTTTTCACAAGATTTTACTACATTCGGTGGTAGTTTATCAAAAATGCATGCACTAAAAATTTGTAAGGTTATGGACAAAGCTATGTTAGTCGGTGCCCCTGTTGTTGGTTTAAATGATTCTGGCGGTGCTCGTATACAAGAAGGTGTTGATTCTCTTGCTGGATATGCTGAAATTTTTCAAAGAAACGTTTTATCTTCCGGCGTTGTACCTCAAATATCTTTAATTATGGGTCCATGTGCAGGTGAATATTAAAATTTTGTACTTTTTTCACTTTAAGGAACATAAAGACTTTTATTCATGTATTTATTTATTTATTTTGATAGGTGGTGCCGTATATTCACCGGCTCTTACGGATTTCACCTTTATGGTTCGTGATACTTCTTATCTATTCGTTACGGGACCTGATGTCGTAAAAGCTGTTTGTAATGAAGACGTAACGCAAGAAGAACTCGGTGGTGCAAAAGCACATACTGTCTTGTCTGGTGCGTATAATGGATAGATAAAAATAAATAAAAAAAATTCAACTCGAAAATGACATGACGCGACCCGACCACTTATATATTTATTTAAACGCATATAAAGGTGTCGCGCATGCTGCTTTCGAGAACGACATCGAAGCTATCCAAAGGTATTTCATTAACAACTTTTACCTGTAAACATTTTCTCTTTGCTAATTTTCTACCCTTTTTTTTAATATAATTTAAATAGAACTCGTGATTTTATAGATTACTTGCCATTGTCAAATAGGGAAAAGGCACCAGTACGTTTTACGGATGATTCACCAACTCGAGAAGATCTATCATTAAATCATATCATACCTGCAGATTCAACAAAAGCATATGATATGAGAGATGTAATAACAAGATTAATCGATGATGGAATTTTTTTTGAAATAATGCCAGATTATGCAAAAAATATTGTAATAGGATTTGCCAGAATGGCAGGTAGAACGGTATCGATAGTTGGCAATCAACCCTTAGTATCATCAGGAGTATTAGATATTAATAGTAGTGTTAAAGCTGCTAGATTTGTCAGATTTTGTGATTCTTTTAATATACCTATTATTACTTTAGTTGATGTACCTGGTTTCCTTCCCGGTACTGCTCAAGAACATAATGGCATTATTAGACATGGTGCAAAATTACTTTACGCTTATGCTGAAGCTACTGTACCTAAAATCACTGTCATTACGAGAAAAGCCTATGGCGGTGCTTATGATGTTATGTCAAGCAAACATCTTCGTGGTGACGTAAGTATATATTTATTGAAATTATTTACATTGGGAAGGGATCTAAATTGATTTATTTTAAAATTAATTATTTTAGATAAATTATTCTTGGCCGACTGGTGAAATCGCTGTTATGGGTGCAAAAGGAGCCGTTGAAATCATTTTCCGTCATGTTGAAGATAGAACTCAAGCCGAAAACGAATATATTGGTACATTCATTCATTCGATTATTTAATGTCATTAATTTTTTTTTAAAAAAAAGATAATAATAAATTTGTATCAAATTTAATTAATTTAATCGTCGCTATTGACCTAACAGAAAAGGTAATAAGTTATTTTATTTTATTTTTTATTTTTTAAAAAATCAAAAAAAAAATTTGTTTGATCTAATAATATTTAATCTATTGTAATAGTTTGCTAATCCTGTACCAGCAGCACAAAGAGGGTAAGAATATTTAAAAAATACATTTTTTTTCTACTACATTTCATCTAATCCTAACCCACCCCCTCTCTTTGCTTTTTAATATATTTTAGTTTCATTGACGACATTATTTTACCTTCTGTAACAAGAAAAAGAATTATTGAAGATTTAGTAGTATTAGAAAATAAACAATTACCAATTATTTATAAAAAGCACGATAATTGTCCTTTATAAATTCAATCTATTCATTATTTATTTAACCACCCATACTTATTGTCTCTTTAAATGTATGCTTAGGAATGTATTATTATTTTAAGTTGATTTTGTATAAATGTAAAAATGTTATTATTAACTAAAATATATTACAAATCTTTTTTCCCTAAAAATAAATATGATATAAATAATAAATAAAATTATTTTGATGGTGATAAAACATCTGGTGTTGTAATTGATAAATCTTCTTTTGCATCAACATGAATATTTTTAATTGCCATTTCTAATTCATCTGAAGGTCCTTGCAATCCTTCTAATGTTGATAATTTTCTTATATAATATTGTGCATCTGTCATTAACCTTTATTTTAAAAATATGTAAATATTTATAAATTCAGTATATCGGTATAAATAATTTTTAAGAACATAACTTTCAAGGGACGCCAAAATTACCTCTTTTTACCAATTGCCGTAGTTATTTTAACGTTACCAATTTCTTCAGCGAGTTTTGTACTAGATGATTTAAATATCTCTGTCATTACATTCTAATTAAAAAAGAAAGTACCAAGATAATTATTATTACGAAATATATTATTTTTCGCTATTTAAAAAAAAAAATTAAAAGATTTACCAACTGACCTGTAAAATTTCTATTGGGAGATATTTATTTAATACTTTATGTAAAGTCGTAGTTTCTTTTACCAATATTTCCATGTATTTATTAGGGGCTTCGTTCGTACTTTCTTCATCCCAATTTATAGCCTTTAATTTTTTTTAACGAGATTAAATATTGAAGTGACGCAGAGTGATAAAAATTTTTACGAAAGGGTACCTGAAATGATTTTAAATGGATAACTAATCGTTCATTCATGATAGACACTAATTTACCATGTATCTCGTTTTGATGATTAATATAATCCTATACATAATAAGCATATAGATATAAAAAAAAAAAAATTATTTTTTTTTAAAATAAATAATATATAAAACTTGAAGAATAAATACTCTTTTGATTCGATCAAATTCAGTTAACATAACAGCTTGTTTGGTATTAAGACTATGCCTTATACATTCACGAATGAATGGGATTAAAGCAATCATAGCTCCAAGTGATTGAGACGCAAGTGCTAATATTAAAAATAAAAAAAATAAATAAATAAAATCACAAATGGTTTATTTTTTTTTTTCCTGCTCGACCCAAGAATCATGGCAAGACTTACCTAAATGTTTTGCAGTAATATTCTTTAATCCGGCAGATCTCATAGCACCAGCTCCCAATATAACTTGACAAGTTCGAGAATTAAATAAATTTAGAATATCGACAACTCTATTCATAGTCTCATTAGTTAATGTAGGTATATTTACCATACATCTTAGATAATCTCCAAGTAATTTAATTAATGTTATACTACATCCAACAACAAAGAACCTTCTTTCTTCAACAAATATGTATCTGCTGCTACCATTATTTGATGGATTAACAGGTGTCGTAATATTCGTAGTACCATTCGTCGAGGTGCTATTATTAATGGTACCATGCTCATCGCCATCATTGCGTGACGACGTTGAAAGACTTGTCATAGGAAAAACCGGCGAGATTGGTGGTGATACGGATTCTAAAGGATCATCTCTAAAATCTGATAATCCTGATACTGCCGCATTAACTATTTTATCTACAATGCGTTGATAATCAATAGGTACAAGTTCTTGGACCCATTGTTCATTTTCAACCAACGCAGCTGCTTGCCTCGTTTTCTCCATATGAAAATGATTCAAAAACGCCTTTGCCTACAAAATAAAAATATATATATATATAATCAAAACGTGACATTACAAATAGAAAATTTAGAAAAAAATATTGTAATTTACTTGTGACATGATAGTTCCACGTAGACCGTAACACATTCGACCACACAAACTTTCACATTCCAACACGAATGCCGAAGTAACATTAAATAATCTATAAAAATCTTTTTGATTCAATTGAGCATTTTGATCAGCCCTTACTGCAATTAAATTAGCACAACGAACGTGTGCCAAATCGGCAGCAGCGTATACAATTTGTGCAGAATCCGATATTGACTGTGAATTATGGTCCTTAGAATCAGATCTAGATTTCTTCGATTTTGTATTAGTTGGTAATGCTATGGCCGTTTCTTTTTCAACAGATTCAACCGATGAAGGAGTAGGTGGTAAAGGTTTATTTGTTAAAGAAGTAGTTTTCTGTATTATTGACTTAATTCCTGTTGTAATCTTAAGCGCGTTGAACCTGGAATTTAATGAACTTGTAGAATTGACAGAACTAGATGATGAATCATTCTTCGAGTTTTCTTCTTTATCAAGCGAACTATTAGGGTTCTTTGATCCATCAAGGGAACTAAGGGAACTATTAGAATCATTTTTTGGTGTAGATGCTTGTTCATCTTTAACATTTGATTCATCATCTGAAATTTTATAATTGTCATTCGTTTCTACATCCCTTAATATTGTGGTAAAAAGTTCATTATAAATCGCGATTCTTTTCAATCCTTCAAGCAAAACAGAATATATGGATAGAAGCATTTGAAGGAAAGCGTCAAAAGTCATTCCTTTTAAGAATTTTAACATGTTCGAACTATGGAAAAAAAAGAAATATATATATATATATATATATATATATATTAAAAAACTACACAATTTTTAAAAATCACACTGAATCTTCGTACCTTTGTTCCTTTGAACCATCTGCCAATTGGTCATCTTTTGATTCATAATGCTAAGAAAATTAAAAAAATAAGTTAAATATTTTTTTGAGAAACTTTTTTTTAGAAAAAAATTTGATTTGATTACATTTTGAATTTGTATTATATTTTTAATTTCTTCTAATATCCTTTCACGATATGCTTGTAAAGTAAATGAAAAACGATTCACTCTATATAATCCTAATACAAGTGGGGTAATTCTTTTTTTTAAATTATCCTCCTTTTCCATTATTTCCGAGTCAATAGTAACATTTATAGATGTGGCGCCGTGTTTTGCTGATAGAGGTATTTTATAATTATAAAGCGATCTTATTGTCTTTGATTTATTTACGGTTTCAACGTGTTCTCCAAAGTCAAGAAACAACATATTTAACAAGTCATTTTCCATCATCACTCCAATAGTTTTATACATTTCAGTGAGTTTGTCACCGAAATGTACAAGTACTCTGACACTTCTTAGATCAATAGTTCCCGATCTTTTAAAACCATCAGCGACATTGCTTAGTCTTCTTACCATCGTAGCTCTATGGTTGATTGATTCTGAATTGTTCGTTTCTCGTTCAACAACATTCTCTGCTGACTGAATCTTTTGACCCTCGTCAACATGTAAAATAATATTTGCCTCGTCTATTAAATCTAATGCAGAAAAATAATCACCCTGTCCTAATAACACCTGTATCATTGGTTGAGTTGATTTAATTTCGGAAACCATTCTTAATCCTTCAAATAGTCTCCCCATGTTGGCGCGGCGTCTTTTTAATCTTATGACCTCAAGTCCTTTCTTAGCTTGTGAATTATCTATTCTATCTAATTTATTTCTTAAATTATTAATTTGTGATATGCATTCTAATGTTTCGGAATGTAAAGCTTGAAGATTTGATAAGGCAGCAAAGAATGACGAAGATCTCAATGAAATTTCTTTAATTAAGTGAACTTCAACTGTATCAAGATAATGTGATAGCTTTTCTTGTAAAATTGCATTTGTTGAAATTGCAGGGTTATTGGGATTACCTTCTATAATATCTGTTTGTTCACAAACTATATCAAATGTTCGAGGATTTTCCAAATTAAAATCGGGATCAAAAAAAATTGAAGGAACTGTCTCCAATAATGGAAGTTCGATAACAGGTTCAGGCGGTCGATCATCTCCAGGTGACGGAGGAGGTAAATGAACCGTATAAGGATTTCGAGTACTAGCAAGTCGATGGACTGGAATTTGACTTCCTACATCCTTTGAGGTTTGTAAGTTCTCAAGGTTATTTGCTAATAAATTTGTTGCGGATGCAGCTGGAGATTCTTCTGTTAGAGATGTTTCAGATTTTCTTGATTGCGAACCTTCAGCATAAAATTCTTTATTATTTCTATACCTCTCAAATACAGGAGTTATTTGTTTTATGTAACTATTAAAATCAGTTGGTTTAATTTTCCTTATGTTAACATGAGGTATTGTTGGAATGTCGTTCTTTGAAGGTCTTACATTGTTAAATGATTTCGCGTTTGGATTATTTAATACTCCGGAGATCGCTAACAATATAATATTTAAATATTTAAATAAGATCATAAATTAAAGAATTCGAATTAACAATTTTTTTTTAAAAAAAAAAAATCCTTCAAAAAAATACCATTGAAACCGATATCCTTCAATGAATAGAATTCATTATAATTTATTAAAAAAAAATAATATAAATAAATATATATAAAATAAATATATTAATTTATATAAAATTTTCTTTGCTACCCTTTTTTTTTTAGCATGATATTTTAAAATTTCCGAAATCCTCAAATCTTACAAATCAATTAGGAAATATCACACAAATTAATACGAATCATCGAATATAGAAAGTACCTTGGTAGTCCAAGGAAGTGAAGTCTCTGACATTGTACTAAAATTCGATATTGATGAATTTATTGAAACACGACGAGTAAGTCCCCGACTATAGCCTCGACCATATAAAGACATGGCAGAGGAAACCCGCTGACTTTTAGGTGTACTAATATAATAATCATTATTGTCAAAGCTACGAGCTGAAGAAGAAGAAAACCGACGAGGAGTTTGTGGTGGAGTGGAACCTGATCCTATAGTTTTTGAGGATTTCGGTGTGGTGGAAGAATCGGAGTGCCCAGCTTCCGAGGACTCGACGTCCGCAGAAGACGACTTGAGATTCCGCTTAACTTCTTCGTCTTTGTTCATTTTTAGGTCACCACAAACACGGATCGCCAAAAAAAAAGAGAGAAATACTTTCGAAGATTTATATTGCAATTACGTGTCAAAACGTGGCTGGTCTGCATGGTTTGTATCACAGCCATACCAGGAATTCGGAAATATGTTGAAGTAATGACTTTGTATAGTAAATATTTGACATACTGTAATTAAAAATGAATTTTAACTCGTCAAGAACTGCAATTATTCGTAACTTTCATAAAAAATGTGCTAAGCAAGCAGATTACTTTGCAATAAATGGTCGCGTGAGTCAAATTTTAGACTATTTGTAATTTCAAAATGTTTTTCTTTGACGAAATATATAATTTTTTTTTTTACTTTTTAGAGATTTATATCACCTTCGCGTATTTTACACCAAGATTCTATCAAAAATGAAAGGGAGAAGGTTAATTTTCCAGGAGCTACAGAAAGTTATTTTACTAATAAAATGCAATTCATTCATAGTAACGATCCTATACCAACATACCGTGTAATGGATAGGCAAGGGAAAGAAACTGAGCCATTACATGAACCGCAGGTTTATTCACATAATTGTTAATAAATAAATTTAATCGTAGTTATTAACAATCTTTTTGTTTTCTTATAGGTAACGGAAGAATTTGCGGTAAAAATATATAAAGACATGATCACGTTAAATATATTAGACTTGATTCTATATGAAGCTCAACGACAAGGTCGCATTAGCTTTTATATGACAAATTATGGTGAAGAGGCTTATATTGCTAGTGCGGCTGGATTAGATAGTGAAGACGTGATATTTGGACAATATCGTGAATCTGGAGTCTTATTGTATCGAGGTTTCACATTGGATGAATTTATGAATCAATGTTATAGCAATGAAAAGGATTTAGGCAAAGGGAGACAAATGCCTGTACATTATGGATCTAAAAAATTAAATTTTCAAACCATTTCTTCCCCACTTGCAACACAAATTCCTCAAGCATCCGGCGCGGCTTATGCTCTTAAAAGGGCAGGGCAAAAAAATTGTGTGATGTGTTATTTCGGTGAAGGTGCAGCTAGTGAAGGAGACTTTCATGCTGCGTTAAATATCGCGGCTACTATGAAATGTCCCGTTATATTCTTTTGGTAAGTCTCCTTGAAAGATTGTTAGTTACTAGAATAAATTTCGACATTTAATAAAAATTTTCGTTGTGACAGTCGAAATAATGGCTTTGCAATTTCGACACCAGCACTTGAGCAATATAAAGGTGATGGTATTGCTAGTCGAGGAATTGGCTACGGAATAGATACGATACGGGTCGATGGGAACGATGTGTGGGCCATTTATAAGGTTACCAAAGCTGCGCGAAAATTAGCAGTTGAGGAAAATCGACCAACTTTAATTGAAGCAATGACATATAGAATTGGACATCACAGCACTTCAGATGACTCATCAGCATATCGCTCTAAAAAAGAAGTTGA
The DNA here is from genome assembly GCA_946474995.1 of Funneliformis geosporum. NCBI lineage: Eukaryota > Fungi > Glomeromycota > Glomeromycetes > Glomerales > Glomeraceae > Funneliformis > Funneliformis geosporum. The sequence continues at coordinate 24,396 of CAMKVN010000690.1, forward strand.
AGATTGGAAAATACTTGATAACCCAATTGTAAGATTTCGAAAATGGTTAGAAGATAAGGTAAATTAAAGGTTTTATGAAATTTATTTTATTTTGCGTATTTTTTCATGAATATTTCTATTTTTAGAATTGGTGGAATGAAAAGGTTGAGAGTGAATTTCGAACTTTGATTCGGAAGGAGATTTTGAACTCGTTTTCTAAAGCGGAAAAACATCAAAAACCATCAATAACTGAACTTTTTAATGATGTATATGATCATCCAACACCAAATATCATGGTTCAAAGACAAAAATTGAAACAATTGATTGAAAAATATCCCAAAAACTACCCTTTAGAAAATTTCAAAAATGAGGGTAAAGATTTGTGAGAATTGACCAATTTATTAATTATTAAGAAGTAATTTATATTTAAATATATGACAGAATAAATAGATTTTTTAATATATATTTTCCTAAATAAAAAAAAAACAAATTTGATAATTTAAGGATTTTTTAGGACCTTTACATAGAATACATCGTCATTTAAATCACGATGCTTTAAAATAGTTTTTATTTGCCATAAACAATTGTTATTTGTTTAATTCATTTAATTGATGCACTGAAGAAGGATAGAAAGAGTTTAATGTAAAACATTTTTTAAAACATTTTGATGTCATATTAAATTCTTGATATCATGCCGATTATTTCTCGTTTTGATTTTTTATTTTGGTAAATGAATCAAAAAAAACGTCTCAGCCTTTTTTTGGAAAACGAGAAATATTCCGTTTTATAAGAGCGTACTTTTTCTTTTGCTTTTAGCTATGCTATGCTCATAGGAGGACATTCATATGATTGGTCAGATAGGTTACACAAATTTTACTATAATTTTTATATATAATCACATGA
>CAMKVN010000691.1:0-25277 GCA_946474995.1 Funneliformis geosporum
AACGACTACAAGAAAGATGACTACAAAAAGGATGACTACTACAAGGATGATGACTACTACAAGAAGGATGACTACAAAAAGGATGATTACTACAAGAAGGATGACTACAACAAGAAGAAGGAATATAAACGTCATGACTACTACAAGAAGGATGACTACAAAAAGGATGACTACAAAAAGGATGATTACAAAAAGGATGATTACTACAAGAAAGACGACTACAAAAAGGATGATTACTACAAGAAAGATGACTACAAATACTAAATTAATTAAAAGGAAAAGCCCATAACAAAATTTTCTTTAAATGTAGCTTTATTTGTGCAAAGAAAAGTTTAATTTTTTGTAAATATTTTATTTAAACGGGCTCCATATTCCTGTACATAAATTTCATTTTATTTCGCGTTTCATTTTCATCGTAAAAATTTCTATAATGTATATCTTTTAGGTGATATTACATAAATAAAAATATTTTTGGTGATTTTTTCTTAAACTACAAGGTCAAATGACTTTTCAAAACGGCTTAAAACCATAATGATATCCAATGATCCGATCAATCGATGGAAAGTTAAATGTTTAATAAATTATGTTGCTTTTGTAGCCTTTAAATGGAGATTTTCTAAATAACAAGCTATTTTGGTAAAAAAGATTTTACCCTAACATTTGTCAGTCTCGTAACAAATGGGATGAAATCAGAAATCTTTGCAGCGTTCCATTAGCATAACATTTTAATTCCCGAGCAAATTTAATTTTTGCTGGTTTCACAGGAAGTTTATCAATGAAAGTTATACTATATGCGTCTTTCGTATTAAATACACATAATGTACATTATAAAAGAACGAACTCACTAAAATAGATTCTTTCTCCTAATGATTTTCTGATTCTCGGGGAGTTCATATGGAAAATTAACCAAATTTTTATATTTAAGAAAATGAATATGTTCCAGAACGTAATTAAAAATTACAAATAAAAACCACGAATTATTTTAAATAATTATATATTTAAGTAATAAATATTTTTTCTTGATACATTTGAATGTTACCGTTCTTGATACATTAAAACAATAACCCGAGCTTCCGGAAAGCAAAACTAATTGAAAATGGCCATAAACAATGAACAAAAGATAAAAATTTACAAATCAAAGGTATTAATTAACTTATTTTGCAGAATTCTTTTTATTTTTTGATTTTGCTAACCTTTTCTCCCTCCTTTCTATAAAGTTCGATAAAATCAAATCATTATTAAAATTAAATTTATTTTCATTAGCAATACTCTCTCAGTTCATAGTTATAACCTTATTTCAATCTGAATTATCATTTCGTAATTCTAATTTAAATGAACTTTTAAATATTATAAACAATAATTGTCCAAGTTATCGAAGGCGGTTTGTTTATATGAACTTCATTTCTTTTGAAAATTATTTATTTGTCGCATATCAGGCATTTTTAACGTATTTAGGATTGAATTCGGTAAGTTAATTCTTAAGTTACGAATTATTTGCAACACGAGAATCAATCTTTTTTTCTTTCCCCTAGATATTTAACCAGGACGTATTGCAAATTCGTGCGTATGCCCTCATGAATTTCGGAGGATACATCTATACAATTGTAAGTTTCCTAAACTGTTGATTGGCATATTTCGATTTATTCATCGTATCCTATTCATCGATCACAGATACAGATGATTGAAGTAAAAATTCCAGTTGAATTTGCGAGAAAAGCATGTTTAGTCCAAATTGATTCCAACATAATGGGAATCGAATTACCACAATTAATTACATATACATGTTTTGTGATGTTAAACGGTTATTTATCGTTCAAAATTTATCAGCCATTCGGTATAAAGAATTATTTTCAAAAGAAAATTGGTCAAGACGAAATCCTCTTGCCATTATTAAAAAGGCGACTTTTATTAAAGATATTATTAAAATTTACCGCATTCTTTTCAACAATATATTCTATAATTTTCGTTTATGCTTTATTGAAATTCATCATAAACGAAAGTTATTTAATGGTTTTTGTTCAATTGATTTATTTATTTATTACCGCTTTATCCATTAAATTAATTCAAATCGCTTTTATTTCTGTAAGTGTAATAATTATTTGTTATGCATTTTGAGGTTTGAAATTTGTTAAAAAATTTTCTTTTTGAATATTTTAATCTAGATGGATAATGAAACTGGACGCGAAATGTCATATTTCATATATTTATGGATCATTGTTTTATTTTATAACATTTCCTTGTGCGCTATTGGAATCATGTACTTAACATCTCATGGATGGTATTTCATATTTTTTTATTGTAAGTAATTTAAGTATTTTAAAAAATTAAAAAAAATCTTTTGAAAATAAGGACCAACCTTTTTATCTTCCCCTTTGCTTTAGCTTTCGTGTATTTTAGTGTATCTTTTACCTCTTTTATGTGTGCCTGGAATGTTAAAAATGATTTCGGGAGAGGATTAAAAGAAGCAAGTAAGTAAAAATCAATCAATTTAAATCCAATCTTAATCGCAACTTTGAAATGTTAATTTAATTTATTTTTACCATTTTATTAGTAGCAAGCAATAAAATGAAAAGTAAACAACTCCCAAACATTCAATCAATTGTTATTGATGATGATGAAGTACAACAACAATCATGAAAATAACATTTTCTTTAAAAACCATTATTTGGCTTCCCTTTGACTTTTTATTCTTCAAATGGCATATACGCAAACGTGCTTTCCGAGAAAAGATTTAGAAAATACGTTTGCAAAACTGTTAATTAATTGTATAATTTTAGAATGTTTTTTAATATAGTAAACGCAGATAGAAACCAAAGTTTCGATACATTCAATTTTTGATCTGATTGGTTAATTAATAATTTTACCCTCAAAGTTGTTGTTAAATTAATCGGGTAAAATTAAAATCTTCTGATTTGATATACCGTCATAATCTCCTCCATTTGTTAAATGGTTAAAAGTTTGGTTAGATGATTTTCTGAATTAGTTTAAAATTATATCATCGTATGATTCACAAATGACGTTATATTAGGTTACGAACTTCATTGTAAGTAGGCGTCATTATCAAATATGGGAGTAAAGAGAAAAAAAGGTTATTTTTTTGAAGATCGTCCTTATACCTAGGATTTTATATTTTTTTTTTTTTTTTTAAAAAAAAAGTCCTCCGTCTTTTTATATAAATTATATAAATTATAATATAATTTTTTAAAAAAATGTGCTTTCTAATAACTGACGAATTTAAAGAACATATGAAAAGAAAAGTACGTAAGAATCAAAAGAATAAAAAATCGAATTCAGTAATAAAAATTGATTTATCAATGCTTTTTTCTTTTTTCGATTTATTAACAAAAGTGGAACAGATTAATCTCCTCGAAATGGACAAAATCATTCGCCTTAATACTTTGTATTCAATTTGTTCTAGTGATGATTTTTCAAATAAAGATATTAATAAGAAATGGTGAATTATATAATAATAGTCGGTTTAAATATTTATATGAATGTGATAAGAAGGCGAGAAATCAAGATCCTCGTTCAAGCAATTATTTATTCGTTTTCTCGCTTATACAAAGTTCTATTTTTATGATTTTACAATATTATCAGATTTATTTTGGAATAAATGCGGTAAGAAATTTTAACTTTGAACAAGAATAAAATGAGCTAGGAAATCCTTTGTTTATTATTATTATATATATATTATAGATATTTCATGAACACATAATTCAAATCATTACACTTGCGGTTTTAAATGTTGGAAGTGCTGTATACACCGTGGTAAGTAATAAGTCAACTATTTTGACAAATTGGTTTTAGAAAAAATTTTCATTAACGATATATTTTTGTCAAAAGGTTCAATTGCTCGAAGTTAAAATTCGAGTAAACAGAATACTAAATCAAAAGAAATGTGAAATAACGCAGGAATTAATAGATAATGATGAAAGTTTATCAAAAGGTTTCAACATGGATTTATTCAAAGTAGATTTGCCGCAAATAATAGTTTTGTCAATATTTTCTATCGTAACCGTATTCATAACATATAGATTATATCAACAATTTGGTTGGAGTATTTATAAGAAAATTGGTGGTGACTTTAAAATTCAGAGTGAGTGTTATTTGATCATTTGAATGACTTAAAGATACATTATACTTATCCTCTTTACGTGAAAATTTAGGGATTTATAGGAATAATTTGATATTTATAATGTTACTCAAATTGAATATGTTTTTTTGGATAATTTATATAATTCCTACTATAATATATTCAACACATATATATGGTTTAAACTTAATTAATAAGATCTTGATTATATATCATGTATTTGCAACCATACTTGCTTTGGCCTTACAAATAGTAGCATATAGATCTGTGAGTAATCTTTATCCTCATTTTATATTATAACCTTGCACTTCTATTAAAAAACGGAAAAGTTAAAAATATATGTATTTTGTTTTTAGGTGAGTAATGAATCAACGAAAGGGATGATAGCATTTATTGCATTATGGATATTTATCATAATTGATTATTGTCTATTAATTTATTCATCTATTGTTTTATTACTACTTGGATCATATTTTTTAATAATATTTAGTAAGTTTCATTTATCGTTGTTCTGCATAATTTTTATTAATATTCTTTGAATTGAATTTAATTTAATTAATTAATTAATAGCATGCGTCTTTTTGGTAATCGCTATGGTTTGTAAACTTATAAAATTTCCTTGATTTAAAAATAAATAACTTTTTAAGTTCGCTGTGATTAATAAATATTTTTTTTTTGTTTATTAGATAACGTTTATTTATGCTGTTATAGTAGTAACAAATTTTGATAGAGGATTATTAGAGATTAGTAAGTATCTAGAATAATGTCCCTTGAAATCTGGCTTTTATGTTAACTTTTTTAAATTTTATTCTTAGTTGAAAATTATAAGGATAGGATTAAACCAAGACCGACTAATATTAATATTCCGGCAATGAATGTAACGACATTAAATATTCCGTCAGCACAATCAATACATTCGCATTCGTCTGTGATATCTCCATCAAATGATAAGATTAGTTATGTTAGTGATGAAAGTAAAGACGAATCACGTTGGACTATTGACGATTAAAAAACGAAATCCCCATCATAAATATCTTTATATATATAATTTATAATATTATTAATATTAATATTCTCATATCATTTTAATTAACCAAAATTATAATTATATCATTAATTAACACATAATGCACATGTATTTTATAATAAATGTAAATTTATTCTCAAATTCAACAATTTGCCGAATGTCAAATTATTATCTGATCTTTTTTAAAAAAATTCCTCTTTTTAATTGATGAATCAATAAATTTATATACAAGAAAGTTCTCAATAGATACTTTATGTAGAATCTATTGTAGATTTTTATATTCATTGATTTTTAATTTATAATACGATACTATCTCTTTTGAAAGATCTTTGTAAATACAGTTATTCGTTAAATAAACTGACCATTCTAGAGATTTGTCAAATACTTTTAATAATATTCTTTCTTCTTTTTAACGAAGGGACCAAAACCCCCCCAAAAAATTCTTAGACCATATGCTATTTTAAGTACAAATGGAAGAGAATAATACAACTTGTTAGAAAATGAGTTAAGTGGAATTCTTCATTATAAATAATCTAAAAAAGATAAGAAATAAAGGATTACTCATTGGCGCCTTCAAATAATCATCGATTTTAAGGTGCGACATTAAAGCAGGGCTTTGCAAATTAACGAAATATAAGCTCATTATGTGTTCTACAAATAGTTGCAATATTTGGATCAAAAAAAAATTAATTTCTTCTTTATTCCGACCAAATATGAAATGGATATTATTAAACGCATTTCTACTACTTCCACTTAAGACATCAAAGATGATTTTGATATTAAAACTAAAATAAATAACAAGGAACAACATTTTCGGTTGAACATCCGATTTTTAGACGAATGTATCTCTCTCAAGGAAATATATTAAGAAATTCTTTACATGAGTCCATACCTTTATGTATTTGGTCGTTGTTAGTGTGGTATTTAAAGTTCATAAGAATATGTTACTTGATAAATATTTTGCGAGTTCAGTTGACGCCATCTGTACCAACAAGCGGTTCATATCATTATTTCCATAAAGATTCTAATACAAACACTTTTATAAAATTATTCCGTGTAGATATCGCTCAAAATTAGCGTTCATGGTCAAAGCCAGCAACAAAGACAACAAAGACCAAATGGATTATTTGTTTCATTTATTTTTACGAGAACTTAACCATAGTATATCATGCTTGCTTAAAACAAAATTAAGGTTTAATATAACTTATTACAACGTCAAAATATTAACTTAGCAAAATCAAGAAGAGCACTCTGGTGAATCTCAAGTAAAAAGGTTCTTTATATCAATCATATTAAAAAGAATCAAAACCTCGTATATTTCTACAACTGTATTCAGGTGTTATTATGATGATAAACAATGAACCTTAATTTTCCCGATCTATAATCCTTGAATAACATTTCGTTATTGTGAACAAAAATGATTCTTTTTAACACGAAAAAGGTAGACCACGAAAACTAACTGTACCCTCTTACCATAAATGCTCATGATTTGTAGATCAGTATGTTTCCGTTTTCGGGAATTTTTTTATTTACATATGGCCGCACAAGTTGCTTTTAATTGTTAGTATGGTATGGCTTTTTTTTCTTCTGTATAGATTGTCAATAAAACAAAAAGAAGGAAACAATGAAAACAGGCCTAGAATTCTATTTATAAGAATTTCATTTCTAGAAGCAGGCTATCAAGGTCTTACCAATTTGGAAGAAATGTTTGACGACTTGCATGTATGCGGGGACCATATATAAATAAAAAAGGACTCGTGCCTACCATAAAAAAAAATAAAAAAAATTTCATTTTTTTTTTATGTCAATTTTCCGTAAAATAATAAATGTCGAAGTTTCATCAAATTTTTAGTAAAGGTAAAAAACGTCAACCCGTTAATGAGAGTGATATTGGACCATTTGAGAGAGAGTCAAAGAATCCTCGTATCGAAATTCATGCGGAGGATGGAAATGCTATGGTTATAGATTCCATAGATGATGCTACTACTTTCCCATCTCCATCTCCATCATCTTCGTCATCATCTTCGTATATTAATAATGACCCAACACAATATCCTCAACACTATTTACAAACGAATGAAGTATCAAGTAAAATGAAAAGGTTATGTTTAGAAAATACTGAAAACAATCTGGACGCATGTCAAAAAACAATAGAAATTACCAATATTGTAATACCGTTAGCGAGTACACTTGCATCTGACGTCGCTCAAAACTTCGCATTATTTGCACCATTAATCAATTTATTCCTTGAATTAGGTAAAGAAATCATAAAATTATACGAAAAGGCCGAACATAATAAAAGTCTTTGCAGTTTCCTTTTGCAAAGATGTAATTGTGCAGTAGCTGCAATTAAAGATTTAGATATTAGGAAAACCGAACATGCAAATTTCTTTTCTAAACAAGAAAATCTTGAATTATTTAGAGTGTTCATTAAATGTATGAAAAGAATCAAAAAATTTATTGCGGATGTTAGTCAATTAAGTAAACTTAAGAAATATATTTTGGCTAATAATATTGAGGATACTTTTACCAAACTTGTAGAAGAATTTGAAGGGTGTATGAGTAGTTTTAATTTCTCTTTCACTATTCAATCTAGAGAGGAATTGTTAACGATTAAAGATGAAATTAGACAACTCAGAAGCTTGTTAGAAAATATTAATGGTTCTCCTAATAATAATACTAAACAATCCCACGATGAATTTTTCAAAGGAGTGGATGCTGTAACTGGGAAAAACAAGGAATTTCAAAAACAGAATAGGCATATAGACGCGAATCCGTCTGATTTGATAACATGCATAGATCATGATGAACCATTGCTCGATGGAGGTCAATATCAACAAACCGGTTGCTTTTGTTCAAAGAAAATCGAAAAACGTCAATCAATTAATGATTTTCAGTTTGTTTCATTTAAAGAATTTTCAAATAATTCTTCTTCTTCTGTCTTGGACCAGTCTCAAATTGAAATTAGAAGACAAGTTAATATTCTTAAGGAATTAAAAGATTCTGACCACATCATAAGATTCTTTGGTGTTGCTGAAGAAAATTTTAAATTTTACCTAGTTACGGGGTGGATGGAACATGGAAACCTATATGAATATTACACAAATCAAACTGAACGAATGACTTGGCCAACTAAAATTAAATTTGCTTTGGATATTAGTTGTGGGGTCGCCTATTTAAATGGTTGTCAGGTAAATGGTGAACACCTTTATTATTTCTTCTTTTCTTTTTTTTTTCATTGAAACGTTATTATTTTTTAAACAAAAATAAACCAAATTGTAGATTCTTCATCATGATATTCAGTCTGCAAATATTTTAGTAAATAATGATCATAAAGTAAAAATAGCAAATTTTGGATTAAGTAAAAAGTTTTCGGAATTTACCAGGAACATTTCACATAATATTGAAAATGTGAGATATATGGCTCCAGAAAAATTATTAATAGATGAAAATGAAAATAACACCACACAAGGTGAGCGTGTTAGTAATGACATGAAAAGAAAAAAAGTTCCTTATGATTCCAAATGTGAAATTTATAGGTAAATTATATTTCTTTAAATTGCATTTTTTCTTTTCTTTAAACAAGTTATTAATTTTCTCTTTTCTAACTTTAAACTTTTGTCTTTTTTTTTATTTAATAGTGTTGGAGCATTATTATGGGAGATTGCTGAACTAAAAAAACCACATTCTGACCTTAATAAATCTGAAATGCTCGTTAGTATTAGAAAACGTGTTCGTGACAAATATCGTGAACCACTTTCAGCTGAAGTGCCCGATATTTGGAAATTTTTAGTAAAGATGGGTGAGTAAAAGCGATTTAAATTATAATTAAGTAATACAATTCTAAAGAATCTTTTTCAATTTAGCTATGGAACAGGAACCACAATGGCGTCCTACAATATTTCTTATTTGTCGCACACTTTCAGACTTGAATGAAAAATATTCCTGTCTAATGCCTAATTCTCCTTTACCCAATTTAAAAGATGATGAGGATTTAACAATAGATAACCATCCAATGTCTCAAACACCCAGAATTCTCTCTGTTGAAGAAGCAATTCAGGAACATAAATCAAATAATGGAAATAAACAATTAGCATGGCAAAGTTTCAAACATCATTCAGAAACCAATATTGATGCAAAATATTGGAAAGGGTACTATTATTTTTATGGGGAAATTCCCGAATTACAACAAATGGATCAACAAGAAAGGAATCGAATTGCTTTAGAAATCTTTAGAGAAACGGCCGATAAAGGGAATGCTTCTGCGCAGTTAAGATATGGAATGTATTTATGGCAAATTTGTAATTATTCAGAGGCTTTTAAATATTTAGAAAAGTCTGCCGAGTCAGGGAATTCAACTGCTATGTATAACATTGGAAGCGCCTATTGGAATGGCAATTTTGTTGAACAAGATAAAATGAAAGGTGCCAATTATTTAATAGAAGCCGCTAAGAAAAATCAGCCTAAAGCCATAGAGATGTGTAGGATTAATAAAATTATATTCATATGAGAGTGTTTAATTAGTTTAATTACTCGAAATTTCATTATTAAATTAGTTGGCACAAAAAATTTAATTTGATATAAGAACGTTAGTATTATTATTTTTTAAATAAATTGTAAATTATCTTTTTTTGTTTTCTCATGAAATAATGACAGAAGAATGTACTAGCAGTCTATAATAATGGTGATCTATAAATACTAATAAGTTTTTACATTTAGATTGTTAGATTGTTCTCTAAAAAATGATTAAAGTCTTGGGGTATTGAATTATATATTCTTTTAGTAATTATTATAATCATTTGTAACGTGTGTTTTTATTATTTAATATACAAAAATTAATGGGTAATATGGAATTTCTTCTCTCATTGAATTGCTCATTTCATTCAGTATTTGCTCGTTTGTAGCATCGATGGCAGCCAGTTAATGCCGATATATGACCGCACAATTTTCTGGGAGCTTGAATATTAGTGTAAATTATGATTTCATAATAAAGGTAATGTATTTCAATGGGACTAAATATAATTAATGACTTTAAAAGAATGGATGTTGCTCTTGAGATAGTGTGAGAATTAGATTTCCCGTTTGTCACGCCACGTGTTTCCTTCATATATTCGATGTATTCGAATTATTTTATTATTAGTAATAGTTTTTAATAATAATTTGAGCATTGTAAAGGACAAGAACCACCATTTCCATTTAGTATAGCGCAATCTATTCAAATTACAGATAGTACGTCAATTCTGATTGGATATTTGAATATTATGTCCACTCACGTGCTCAGGACTCATAGTATTAGTAGATAATTAAATTAAATGATTTTCAATGCTCCCCGTCCATAAATGCTAATTTTGGCGATTCATTTTTGAGTAACATATTAATTAGCCTTTCAATAAGAAATAAGAAATCTATTTACAAATAAATACGTAAATGATTTTCACCTGATTCTTTTAATTTAACTAAAATTTCTTTGAACATGCATATCGATGAATAATCTTAAATAATTCCCCCCTTTTTTATCTACAAATATATATTTTTAAATTTTTTTTTTTTTGGTCATTACTTTATTTCTTCATTATGCATTCATATGGATTATTTTCGGCTTCTGAGCAAAATATTCTACAGCAAAAACCAATTCCTTTACAAAATGTTAAAGTCTCGGCGAAAGGTTGGTTATTCTTAAACTTGTTTTATAAAAAAAATTTTCATTAATTTTTTTTTCTCTCGAAAAATTTTCCAGTTATTGATGTGATTTCCGAAGGTAAATTATTTTTTCGCTGTTAGTTATGTGTAACTTTAAGCATCATCCTGAGACGTATTCTTGAATAAAATTTTTATTGATCCACAGTAACAATTTACCAAATTTATAAATACTCTGAATCTAATCAAAGTCAAGCGATTTATAAATTTCCGATTCTTCCCTCTTCTGCAATTTGTGATTTTGAATTTAAAGTTGATGGCCGAGAAATCAAAGGAATAGTTGAAGAAACTGAACAAGCTACTAAAGAATATGAAGAAGCGATTAAGGTATTTATATTATTAATAATATTAAGGAAAAAAAATTTTACAATTTTTAACAATTGTTAGGATTATTAGGATGGATATATTGCATGTACGATTGAAGATCAATCTCCCGATTTATTTTATTGTTTTGTCGGTACAATATTACCCGGTCAAACAATCGAAATTCGATTAATCTATGTCTCGGAACTTCGACAAGACACGAAATCAGAAGGAATTAAATTTATCCTTCCAACAGCAATCGCACCAAAATACAATTATTATTCTTTAGAAAAACAGCTTGAAGGAAAAAATTTTGAGTTTGAAAATAATTTAACCGAATGTGAATTGGAAAGTTGTAAAATAGAAATATCGGTGACGTGTAGAATGACATCAGTTATAACTAGTATCGAATCACCTACTCATGCAACTATATCTGAAGTGGATGCTAATAATGTGAGGCTAGCTAGAGTGGATTTAAATGAAAAGATTGGTTATTTGGAAAATGATTTCGTTCTCGTGTTTTCAAGTCAAGGATTAGATAAGCCGAGGTGAACAAACAATATTATTTTTTTTTTGATCCGAATTCATTTGTTGTTATCATAATAATGTTAATATTTATTATTCTATATTCTAAAGAGCATTATATGAATATGATCCAGATACGGATACGAATTGTGTCATGCTCACGCTGGCACCGCAGTGTACGCTTTACACGGGTGAGACCGAATTTATCTTCATCGTTGACATGTAAGTAAAAAAACTTTCATGCGTAATTATTCCTAAAATTCTCAATAACTTGAACTTTGTTTCCCCTTTTCTACACATCAAAGATCATTTAGTCAGACATTAAGAAAAATTATGAAAGCATTGGAATTAGCGATCTATTCGCTTCCCGAAAGTTCCCTTTTCAATATAATATCACAAAACACATATCTTTTTCCCAATAAGAGTCAACAATACTCGCAAAAAACGTTTGATGCGGCTATTGAATTCTTACAATCTCAACAAATTAATTCTAATGAATTCAATTTACAATCTACGCTTCAATCAATATTCGGCACATTATCAAACGTTCCTACAAAAATATTTTACATAACGAATTCTTATTCAATTATACACCAATTTGAACAACTTGTAGAACTGTTTCGACAGCAAAGAACAGTCAATGACGAATCAAATTTTTTTACGTTATTTATTGGAGATGATAATAGCAATGATATTTGTAATTGTTTTGAATTTTTAACCAAATTAGGAAAGGGCTATTCAACGTTTGCTAAATGTGATGACGCATATGAGATAAAGATAATTTCAATCGTGAAAAATTCTTTGGAAATCCCTTTAATCAATTACGAATTTCATCATTTGGAAGATTCAGAAAATATTGATGTAGAATTAATAGATTATAATAAAGAAGTACTAGATGATGTTGAAGGTAACACTGAAGAATCTAGTCATAATCTTGATGATTCCATTTATATCATTCCTAATAATGAAGATTATGAAGAAAATCATGAAGAATCTAGTCAACAACTTGATAGTTCCATTTACATCATTCCTAATATATCTCATAATAATAACCACCAGACACTTAAATTTCAACAAGCTCCTACGGAAATTCCTTTAATTTATAATAAACAAAACTCTGTAGTTTATTTCCTTTTAGATAAAGGAATTAAACCTTCTAAAAAGATTTCTGTTATGGCACAATCTCAACAAGGTTTAGTTCAGTTTCATGTGTCGTTAGATCCACGTGCTCTAAATTTCAAATTTATTCATACCTTGGCCGCAAAGAAATTCATTGAAGAAAATGATCCAATCCAAGGGAAACCTTTTATTGGTTCAAATCCAAAGATCAAGGATCAGGTTATATCATTAGGTAAAATGTATAATATAATTTCAACTTACACAAGGTATACATTTAAAGCTTTATTTGTTGATAGAAACAAAATCATTAATTTTTTTATTAATTAAATCAATGAATCTACATATAAATTTTCATTTTGTAGTTTTTTGGCCATTCATAAACGGGAAAAATCATCAACCTCAAAAGAATTTATCAATAAACCCATTTCAATCTTTCATCATCGCAAACCAAATTACAATTCATCCACATATTTTAATTTTAAAGATTTCACGAAAAGGCTTATTCCACCTTCTAATACATCGACATCAACGTCATCCGAATTAAATGATTTAAATGATTTAAATATAAATTCCGGTTCATTATCAAGATATACCGACAATTTAACATCTATCACTTCAAACCTACTTTCGAATCCAGTATTGTTTGTAAAAGATGGTGTAGATGAAGTAATGAATAAATATTCATATGAAACGTTAACGTTAGGTATAAGGCACAAACATCCGATTTATTATTTAGGTAATGGAATGGTTACTTATGGTTCTGCGGTGTATCAGGTTGTGAGAAAATTTGAACGTTTTCCCATTTTTGGTGGATTATTTGTTAAACCTGTGGTAAGGTTTATTGATGATTCTGTTATAAACAAGACAAGGGAAGAATTAAGTTTTGAGGATTTTGATAAACATTTTAAAGAGAATATTTTTGAATCAAATGAAGAAATGGTTAATCCAAGAGTCGTTCACGTAGAAACTTTATTTAGCTTTTTGAAATTATTTTCCTTTGATGGAAGAATCTTGAACGAAAATAGTTTTTATGAATTTTTTGGGAAAGGTAACGCTAACGTTTTAGATCAAATGAATTTGACAGTTGACGACGATGTTGAATGTTGGTTGATTGCAATTTCTTTAGCTTATTTTGAAATAATTTTATGGGAAGAATTTAAGGAAGAGTCTAGCATGTGCTATCAGAAATCCGAAAAAGCTCTCAAACAGATGATCCTAGTCGAGGATGGAGAAGATTTCAATGAGAAATATAATGAATTATTAGAGAAAGCTCGTGAATGGATAAAGTGTTGGTTAGATAATGTCTATTGGCATTAACTCTTTTTTTCTATTATTATTAAAATTGAATTTTGTATTCCAAATAAAAACCGAAATATTATTAGATTATTTATGTTGTATAACTCGTTACGACAGCATTTATGTGATCAGCGAAATGTTGCTCATCAGCAACAACATTTCACAATTAATAAACACAATTGTGGATTAAAATCATGTGACTCGCTAAACTTAATTCAGATTTCTAAATAAGGTATTTTTGGTAATTGCTTGAAACAAAAAAAAAAAATTACCTTACGGAATATAGTAAATCATATGAACCGTATTGCATTTTTTGAAAGCAATCGGAAGTTAAATTCCATATTCTGCAAAATGTGCAGATCAGATAGGGGCTAGCAAAAGAATGATTTTGGAAATACACATACATCGCCAAGAACTATTAATAGATAATCTTAAATAAAACGGTTTATTCAAAACAATTACTGTGCCTAATAACAAATTTTTTTTTATTTCGGAAACTGGTGATAAAAATTCTTAAAATAATGAATGAACGGAAATTTCCGAAAGTTAACTTTCAATACACCTCAATTTAGAATCATCATTTTATAAAATAAATAGTTGAAAGTATTTTGTAGTAGAAGATTTATAAACAATGTCATATCGCATAACGACCTTATCCATATTTTTTTCAAGTACAAACTGTACCCCTGACTTAATTATAATTTCCGAAATGGTATTGATAAAGGTGATCGTTTTCAAGAAGTATAAAAAGGTAACGGTTCAAATTAAAAAATTTAAAAAAAAATAACAATTCCCAAATTCGATAAATGACTTTTATACCATCATACCTAAAAGACTCTCCATTTGAGAGGATACATAATATTTCAAGAGAGCCTTTTGATTTACCAAAACAATGGAACACTTACGATTCAAACCATGGCTTACAAGTAATTGATGACGAGAAATTAAAAATTTTATATATAGGTTAGTAATTAAGAAGGAAAAAAATTCCTTATGTTACAACAATTTATATAACATTTTTCTTTGGCATACTCAGGAGCCGGTCGAAATGACGGCGATGCAGCATCAATTCGAACAAATAACTCGATACCGATTGAAGTCGGTTTATATTATTTTGAAGTCTGTATAACGGACGCGGGTGAATCAGGGTAAATATAACACATTTATGCATTTCAAAGTTTATCACAATATTGAGAATTCTCCAAATTCCATAAATTAGATTTATTGGTATAGGATTTGGTGTTCATAATGCGTTCCTTTCGAAATTACCGGGTGAGTTTCTTCTGTTGATTGATCTGGCAAAACTGCTGCGCCAATTTATCTTTTTAAGGTATTTTTACCATCCGCAGAAATTCCTTATTAAAGCGACACCTTCCTTTTATTATTAGGATGGGAGCCAAATACTTTTGGTTACCATGGTGATGACGGAAAGAAATTTCGGTCATCATCAACTATGGGATATATTTATGGTCCATCTTTCACAACTGGTGATACAATTGGTTGCGGAATAAATTTTTTTAGTCAAACTGCTTTTTACACAAAGAATGGGATTTGGTTAGGTAATACTATTTGAAATCTTCTTATCAACTCATGAATTTCCTAAGCTTGATAAAAAAATTATACGTTGATTAATAGGAAATGCATTTGATGACATTACCCCCGGCGATTATTATCCTATGATCGGTTTGCGTACAAGGGGTGAATGCGTTGAAGCAAATTTTGGTGAAAGACCATTTTTATTTGAAATCGAAACTTACGCAAAGGTAAATTTTCAAAAAAAAATAATAATTTTTATTTTTAAATTGATATCGATCTCACGTATTTTACAAAATAGGTAATATTAAAAAATGTCGAAAAAAAAAAAGCAGAAGCGTAATGTTATGACGAAAATTTAAAAATGCAAGGAAAAAATTTTAAACCTTTCGCTCAACAAAATGGACGGTTTGCACGTTCGGATCATATTCGGATCATATGAATTACTCACTCGATCATCTCAATGTGTTACATTTATTATATTTGAATGAACAAATTGACATTTAAAAAGATCAACTCCCCGAATTTTTATCGACACACATAAACAGTAAATTATTATTTTACAGTATTTTATATTTAAAATGATTATATAATTGTACATTAATTACATTAATTCAATAATAAGTTTCTCCTTATACTAGAGAACATAAAAAATAAATTATTATTATTTTGTATACTTTTTTCAATGGGACGAAACTTTTATTTTTTAATTAAATTTCAAACTAAACATAAATTTAGGTGTAATGCATTTTGAAAGATAATATGAAGAAAACGGGCATTTTGTTTGGTGTCTATAAAGGAAGCGTTAGAATGAACTTTGATAACTACAATTAATAAATAGTAGGGATGTTAAACGGTCCCAAATGACTATAAACAAATATTGAAATTGAAAAGTCTGATCGCTTATCTATAATAAGTAACCCTTGATAAATAATTGTAATAAATTTTATGAATAACTTATAAAAGAAATATGAACTTTGGAATCGACAATTAACATGGGACCTCCCGGTCCTTAGGACCGGGTCCTAAGTTTCAAAAATTAAGATTCTGGGTTCCCGCATAAGTTTAATATATATTTTTAATTTATATTCAATTAACAAATTATCATTAGAAACTAAAATATAATGCCAGTAAAATAAAAATCTTCTCTAGAACTGGCAAATTTATTGGGACTTTTAGGACCGTTTAGGACCGTTTAACATCCCTAATAAATTAAGTTTGGCTTTAATATCTTTAGACATCTGTTTTTAATTATGCCTTATATTTTATACCGTTCAACAATCATTTAGTGCTCATATAACTCTTCAAATATTTATATGAAGAATTTATAAAACAAAATGTTGAACTCTTTAATAACTTTTAAAAGTTGCCAATTTAATTAGATAATGCAGTAAATGTTATGTTGCTGGCAAAACCTGTAAGTATAACAAAGTTGTCTAAATGGTAAAGGTAAAACTCGAAAAAGAGATATTAAAACCTCATAAAAAACTAAACTAAGTAAAAAGGTAAAACTAAATTAAACCTTATTAAAAAGTTGCGAAATTGAAATCCAAATAGGTTTAGACAAGCAAACCTAAGTAGAAGTATTGTTACTAATAAAAAAAAAAATAAATCAAAGTTTAATTAAATGTTCAACGAGAGTATTTATTATACTTTAATAATTAAATAAATAAATAAATCAAATAAAGTCAAATTAATAAAATATTAATAGAAAAGCTTAAAAATTTTATTTAAACTTAATTATTTAAATACTTCTATAATAAGTTATAATATAATGAAAAATTATTAGTATTTTTTTTTTTATTTGCCTTTTCTTTTAAAATTTTTTCTAATTTAATTTATATTTAAAGGAAATATTAAAGCAGATAAAAAATTTTACTTTTAATAATTCTTTTTTATAATTAATAACTTATTCTTTAAATTATATAGCAGGCAAATTTGCTTGAGAAATTAAAAAAATTGTATTTTCTTAATAAAATATAAAATATTAAGTAATATTATTATATAAAACATATATTTTATTATATATTTATAAATTTATTAGTAAGTATTATAAAAATTCATATATTTACATATTATTAAATAACTTTATTAACAAAAATTATAATAATAAAATTTTTCATAATAAAATTTTTAGTATTATTATACATGTCATGATAATTGTTTTACCAAAAATGTAATACAAAACTCAAAAAATGTAATACAAAATGTAAGTATGTAATTACGTCATCATGCAATTTATAATTTACCAGAATTAAGAATTTAAGCTAAATTTTAATGAACTTTAATTTAATGTAAAATTTTAATATATAATAATAATTTTCTGTACTTAGTACTTAGTATTAATAAGTCTTATTTAATTATCAAAATCTTGTAATATTTTAAAATTATTGATAATTTTGCTAAATATTTAAAATAATAGAAATCTAGCCTAATTAATATAGTTTTATGTATTAATTAAAAATATAAAAAATCAAAAAATACATAATATTTATTAATAACAAAACATCAAAATACTTATTCCAATTTTTTTTTGATGTGACTCTGTTAATTATTTTATTAAGATTTATAGATTCTTCTGAAGAAAATAAAAGAAATTACAAGTAATAAAAACAAAATAAAATAAACTATCTAATAATCTAGACTAAATGTTAGCTATCTCCTGATAATAGAATATGTAAACATACCTATTTGTTTAGATCAACCTATCATCATCAATTTTCTCATTTAGATCCAAAGGAATTAGCCAAATGATTACTAAAATCATCAAGAAAAGAAAAATAACATATCAGAACTTGTTTAAAAATCTGTCCACTTATATTCATATGTAAGAATAAGTTGAATCCATAACTTCCAAGTATTAGTCAGTACTATGCTATTATTATAAGACAAATGTATACACTTCTTCTTTATGTTTTTCATATCAGAAGTGATGTGTTTTGATAATTCTCTAACATTTATAAGAGAGTAGTGATACGATCAAATTTCAGTAAATAACTACTCATAAAGAGCAATGATTGCAGTTATGAAAATCCTATTAGTTTTTTTAAAAGATCCAATCAGATTTGTAAGATCATCAAATAATACAGAAGATAATTTCCCTTGAATTATAAGTAGAAAGAAACTAATTTTATCTGATGGGTATGCAAAATGTTTATTTAGAAATAATTCTACTAGAAAGAAATTGAAGTAAAAAGAGAAGGAGAACAGCTTTTTGAAATCAAGGTTATGATCTGAGACTTTATGTTAGAAATGATAGTTATAAGTTTCAATGAATAAGCATCACATGATCATAAATGAGCAGCTATCTTAATAGTTAAATTGCATTTTACGCAGTTCCAATTTTTGTAAAGATCTGGTCTTAATTTTTCTAGACAAGATAAAGTGAGTAGCTCTCCTAAAAAAATCTTCATTATGAACAAATAGAGTTTTTTTTGTTAAAAAGAAGTTGTGTAGGTAGACTGATCTAATATAAAGATAGACCAGATAGTATTCCAATTGACTCTTGCCTTCATGTTAAGCTTTTGAGATCATCATTTCTATGCAAATCAATAATATTAGAGATTGCAGTAGCAGCAAAAATATCTTTAATGAAGTGTCTTGTTGAGGATTCTATAATAATGTCATCAAATTGAAATAATAAATTGAGAGAAGGAACTTATAAGTAGTCGATTGAAATCACTGGTAATTGAGTTTCTAATCTGGCTAGATTATCAGCTATATTATTATAAATATCACCACTATATCCTTTTACTTTGATGAGTGTAACATTGAGGTCAAATAGATCTACAATATATTTGATTGTCTTTCAAAGAGTATAATTAGATACTTTTTCAAATTTTCAAATAGAAAAATTGTTGTTGATAATATAAGAGCTAAATCTATGTATTATAGTCATACTGTCAGTGTAAATGGTTACATTAGAACTATTGAGAGAAACAATCAATGCTGTGAGAAGTGCAAAGATTTCAGCTATAGTTGATGAAATCTAATTAATTACAAAGGCATGAAAAGAGAGTTATTGATTCAAACAGATCCATCCTATTCCCATTTTACATTAGTCTGTAGTAAAATAAATCAATAAGCTATCTGTATAAAAAGATAAAAAAGTAGAGAAGGAAAAAGAAATGGTTATTTCAGAAAAAGGATCAATATATTAAGATTCATAAAGGTTTGGGAGTTTGAACAATTTATCCAAATTCCTAAAAATCTCACAGAATTTTGCTCAGGTGTTATATTAATAGCAAAAGAACTAAAGTTGATGCTGATGGATTGAGATATAAACGATTTTGTAGTAATAAGCTGTAATTTGGATTTGTTTAGAGCAGCTTTAGTTAGATCATACAAAAATCTTTTCTAAATTTTGTTGAGAGTCAGCAATCCAGTTAGTATCATTCATGAAGGTCAAGGAAGAAATGGATTCTGTAAGAGTTATAGTGGAGCTGCTGATGATATTGTTTATCTATATATGTAAGATTTTGTATCCTTTGTTTAAAGTGTCTACTTTACATAAAAGTGGATCAAGATAAATGCACCATAGTAATTGAGAAATAACTTTTCTTGATCTATACCAATTTTAACATCATAGTAATCAATGAGCCTATCAGCTATAAAAATGGCATTTTTTCTATTGATGAAGAGATTGATGATCAAATCTACATATTTAGGAGAAATTTGATTTGATGTAAAGTGAAATAAAGAAATTTAAGGTCTATATAATCATAGACCTTTGAGAAATCTTGCAATAAAATCTATAGTTCTTTATTTTTTTCATTAGTATTTTCTAACATTTTCAGAATTTTTATAGGTTATTCTGTAGAACTTCCAGATATCTTAGCAAAATTATTGTCTTTCAAAACTTGATGTTTGACAAGGATTTTAGAGAGTCTGTTAGTAACTACTTTGATAAAGGTTTTCTGTAAGATTTCTAATGGAGATATTAAACGGGTCTTAGTAATGTTACATTTCTATTCCATTGGTTTGATAATTGAATAAACATATGCGATTTTCCATTCATTAGGAGTGTTACTAATAGTAAAGCATATGCAAATCAATTGCCAAACTAAGTGTTTAAATTTATCTTCTAAATGTTAAAACATTTCAGTATAGATACCTGAAGGTCCTGCTACTTTATCTTTTGTAAAGTGCGAGAGAACTGAATACCATTTATTATATGTTGGAGTTTGCATAAGATTATTATAGATGTTATCAGATACATAATCCCTTAGCTGGTATTGTACAATCCATTTACCTTTCAAAGATCTTGGAAGTATTGAGGATAATGTATTATTCTGGAAGTAGTTGATTATAACTTTTTTGATTTCATTGGGATCTAATATGAAATATTTAGAACTATTATCATTATTGATGAACACTAGATCCAAAGTTATTATCCATTTTTCCTCTATAAGATAGAATCTATCATTTTGCTAGGCTGAGATATTAATTAATCACATCTTTTCTCAATAAATGATTTGATTTGTACATCAATATTTTTTTTTAGCATTCATCTTAGTTAGCTTATATAGGACTTTGTAAATACTATTAAGAGATTTTTTAACTGCTTTAACATTTAATGGATTAAGAAAAAGAGGTAGAAAATCTAAAGGATAAGAAATATCTTTGATAATAATAGTTATAATTATTAGATTATGTTTCCATTCATTACTAATAGGCCATAGCCTTTCTAATATTCTTTTAGAATAAAATTTTAAAAGAATCTTTTCAATTTTAGTAAGTGAAGGGTAGTATTTAGAGAGCTCTTTAGGTTTAGATGCACGGTCTTATGAATAAATCCATTTATGAAAGATATTATGATTATTAATGGCTAAAACAGCTTGTTTTAGTTTCATCCACAAATAGTTCATATTAGTATGATTGGGCTGAAGATCTTTCAATCAATCAAAGTTATGGTTGTTGTAATACGTATTATAATATTCAGCAAATCTTGTTTATTTTGAAAAATCCATGGATTTGAGAAGAGGAACTTTTCTTTTAATATTATTGATCCTTGAATGAGCTTGAGATTCTTGTTGTATATCAGAAAAATAGGCAATAACAATTTTATGGTTTGAATTGCAAAGGTATGAATAAATTATATTACAATAGAGAAAGTCAGAGACGAGATTTTGAAAAGCAAAAATAGCATCAATATGACTAGAAGTATTCGATCTTTTGTATGTAAGTAAGGGCAGGGTTGGGAATTTTATAGTACTAGATAAATTTAATACTGTATTTGTACTAATTTCTTATTAATTATTATAATGTACTAACTGTACTAATTATACTAATCATTGTATTAATACTGTATTTTTCAACCCTAGATAAGGGTTATCATGACATATGTCATATAAATTCAAGAAGTTTCTAAGTACAAGATCATATACAAAATCATACTTTCAAGGAATAGTTTTATCAGAATCAATTATATGTTGTAATTTGTTCAGATCTGTATTGAAATCACCCATAATGATAACATGAAAACTAGAGTATAAACTATTATCTATAAGTCATAGTAATGTTGATTGTAAGACTTTTCTTTCTTTAGATTAAGTAGCATAGATGTAAATTGAGAAGACTTTTAATTTGATAGATATAGATCAACATAAATTTAACGATCATTATCCAAAAAATTTTTCGCAATATATTTAGACCAAGATTTGCTGATAAGTAGACCAACACCTAAAAACTTATTAGAGACAGAGCTCTAAAGTGTATTAAAATTGGTTAGAAGAACATCTATATGATTGTAAAAACTGATGCCAAGTTTCAGATAAAGCAACAAAGTTAACATTCTTTTGATAAAAGGTTTCAAGTATCTTGCTATTTTTAACATCATCATGAAGAGAATAAACATTATGTATAGCAAAGGTAAGAGTGTTTCTATTTAAAATTAAATTTCTATCATCACTATGTGAATTTTCTAAGTCATTGTCAATAATAAGGGTGAGTTGATTATGTGATTAAAGTAAATTATGAGGAAGGGAAGCATTATTATTAATTATATTTATAGGAAACATTTGAGGTAATAAAATATTATTCATTGTATTAATCATGAATGGATATATAAAAAAAGGTATATCTAAAAGTGAGATGTGTTTGCATCAAGCGTAAATTATTCAATCTGTTTGAACATTAAATTTAACTGTCTTTTTTATTCAATTATAATGGCAGCTTGTTTATTAATTATATTAATTAGGTCAGGTTTTGAAGTCAAAGTTTGTGAAGTTAAAGACTCATCACGTGATGATCCAGCAATACGAGACCTTTTGTTGGATGTATCTTGCAATCTTGAAATTAATGGAAAGGTTGGTGTAACTATTACAGGTTCTCTTTCTTTATTGATGATGAGTAATGGGATCACAGGGGTCTTGATATGAGAAAAAGCTTGAAAGGTCTCTAATTTAGCAATTCTTGCATCTAAATCATTTATATCTTTTTTCATATTGAAAAGAATGGAAAGAATTTGGTCAAGCTTATTATTAATATCATTATTAGGGTTATGAATAGAATCATTTACAGTTGGTTTAATGATAACTTTTGATGATAAAGGTGGAGAAATATTCTTATTTTTGATGGTCTCAGAATATGATTTAGAAGAACAATTGGATCTATTAGAATCCACAAATTTTCTAAAGCCAGCAGGTTTAAATTTGTTGTAAAGTCTTTATATAAATTATTTTGAGTAGGTGACTTTGGTTTAAAGGTTTCATCATTTTCATTTGGTAAGACTGATTTTTGTAAAAAAGGGCATTTTATGATAAGATGTAAAAGATCTTTACATTTATGACAACTTCTAGCATCATGAAAACATAATAATAATTAATTATTGTTAAAAGTAAAGTTTTGTTGAATTGCTTGATTAAGAGCCTCCTCACTTTCAAAATGTAGAATAACAAAAGAACAAGATTTATAGTTAGTGAATCTTGAAATATAACTAATTATGGCTTTAGTTGCAAGCATTATATCATAAGGTCTCTTGCAATAGTACTAAAAGGAAGATTTGTTAATTTGATATAATGGTGTTTCTATATTTAACTTTCTCAGGAGTCAAAGTGCAAGGATTGACATGAACAGAATCATTTTGGACGAATCGACTCCACACTTGATAGAATAATTCAATGTATTTAGAAGTTTTGTAAGTAATATAGGCATATTGCTACATACCTCTTACTATTATTCTAAAATTGGTAATAGTCCCATACTTGACAAAAACTTGTTTGATATTTACAGGTTTTATTTGCAATAGAATATCAGTAATATGAATAATTCTTTCATTGAATTGCATATCAGTTTTGTATTGGGTAAAATCAAGGAATTTTTTGATCTTAAAATTAGGAATAGTCATGTATAGAGCTGCGGTAGCTACGTCTGACATTATAAAATAGATAATTACAGAATGTGTCAAATTTATGTGACAGACTGATATTCTTTTGAAGTCATCATTTTGAGTAAAAATATTGTTAATAGCTAGAATAATTTTTCTGTTATTTTTTTCTTTGAAGGTAAACTTGATACTATTAGTAATTGCAAATAATGTAGCTTTAATAATAATGGTAAAATCTTTTAAACCTTCTTCCATATTATTATCTTCAAGATGTTCGTCAGGGTTTAAAAGTTTTGACCTATCTTTAAATGATGAAGAGTTTTCAAAAATATTATCAACTTTCATGTTATTGTTGTTATTATTATTTGAGGGTGAAATAACAGTTAAAATTTTATTAATAATGGCAATTTTAGATACGTCATAAATTTCAAACTCTATTTCTTTATTTGATAATAAGCCAAAAAATTTTTAGATGATTTCTAAATCAAGGTTGAAGGGAACAGAAGTTAAGATTGAAGAAATCGAAGGAGCTGGTGGAGAATTAGCAGCTTTTTTAGGGCTTTAGAAGTGATGTATGGAATGAACTTAGGGTCACTATTTTTTTGTCATTTTATGATGCTTTTACAAGTCATAACTTTCTCTCGTAAAGTAAAAGATGGGGTAAAACAAAAGAAGTTTCCTTTATACTAGATTTATTAATTAATTTTTTGTTAAAAACAAACTTTTAAATTTTTTATTTTTCTATGAAAATTTTGGTTTTGTAAAATAGGGGAAAGAGTTTTATTTCAATTTTTTTTTTTTGATGTGAGTTTGCCAACTATTTTATTAAGATTTATAGACTTTTCTGAAGAAAATAAAAGAAATTACAAGTAATAAAAATAAAACAAAATAAAAACTATCTAATAATCTAGACTAAATGTTAGCTACCTTCTGATAATAGAATATGTAAACATACCTATCCATCTAGGTCGACCTATTATCATTAATTTCCTCTTTTAGACCTAAAAGAACTAGCCCAATGACTACTAAACTCATCAAGAAAAGAAAAAGAATATGTCAGAACTGGTTTAAAAATCCGTTCATTTATATCTATATGTAAGAGTAAGTTGAATTCATAATTCCTAAGTATTAGTCAGTACTATGCTATTATTGTAAGACAAATGTATACATTTCTTCTTTATGTTTTTCAAAGAAGAAAAGAAGTTTTATTGAGAACATTATTACAAAGAATTCTCTATAGAATTTTGGAAAGAATCTAGTATTTATCTCTC
Source organism: Funneliformis geosporum (assembly GCA_946474995.1). Taxonomy (NCBI): domain Eukaryota; kingdom Fungi; phylum Glomeromycota; class Glomeromycetes; order Glomerales; family Glomeraceae; genus Funneliformis; species Funneliformis geosporum. Next base: position 25,191 of record CAMKVN010000691.1, read on the forward strand.
CTTCAGTCAAGACTATACATGAAGTCGAAATGAAAACCCAAAAGTCGAAATGTTTCGACTTTGGAGGTCAAAGTCGAAATGAAAAGT
>CAMKVN010000692.1:0-25269 GCA_946474995.1 Funneliformis geosporum
ATGTTTGAATAAATAAGTCTTCTGTTTCATATCTACCATGCAATTATTATATTCACTTTCTAGACGAGACTTAAGAGTATCATATTCATCTTTTAGACGTTTGTGTTCCTTAGCAACCTGGGCCTCAATAGTTTTCTTAATATTATTCTCCCATTGCTGTATACAAAGCTCACGTTCCTCTAACTGTTTCTCAAACCCATCTAGCCAAGATAATGTACTAGAGCCATCAGAAGTAGTATTTGCTTCAATCTTAATCTTCTGGTGATCCTTTTTCCTAAAATATCTATTAACCTCGCTTGTAAGCATCTTCTCAATATTTGAATGTATATCCATAGCCTGTTCTATAGATAGGGGATTATTTTTACGGGTTGTAAATCGTAGCCATACATCCCTTTTCACAGATGGAGGTAATTGCTTAAGCAAATCCTCATAATGGTTATTGAAATCAGGTTGGCTGAACATCTGCCTAGAAATTACTAAGAAATTGCTAAAAAATTAGAGACTACTATTTCCTAGGAAATAAAATGCCAAGAAATTCCTGGAAAATTTAATTTATAATATCCGATAGATGCTACACACAAAAAACATAAATATATATATTTGCGAAATCGACCGTCAGGGGTCACTTTATTAAATTTTTAAATAAATGCCTTTTTGGCTAAGAAATATAAAAGAAAGCTATAAGGATAATGTATGAAATTAAATGATGCCCATAGAACCATAAAGGATCTAAGAGGGTGGGAGTACTCAGATCCTAAGCCATAAATGAGAGTCCCCAGAATCAAGACATTTCTTTGCTCTATTGTAAATTTCTATACTATTTTTTTTTTCCTATTGCTAACTATTATTATCGCTATTACTGCTACTGCTACTACTAGAATCCCCCCTCCCTTCTCTATTAACCATGTTTCGATTTTATCCAAGGAAGTAGTCCTCGGTGTTTTTTGATGGCGGTAGAAACTCGCCAAGTCGCAGAGCTTAAATGTATTTCTTGAGAAATTACATTGTATAACTGTGTATGGGACCGCCCCTCTCTCCTTCTTCTTTGATTAAATAAAGCTGTGAATTCTACCCATAAAGTTTGAACTTCATCGGGATATTCCGAATATTGGCTGGTAGATATACGACCAGAAGAGAATCGAGACGAACCTAATGATAGATGATCATAGAATTAGTATATACATGCCCCGCCATCATGAGTAAGTCCTAAAGGGAGCACATAATGAATTGACAGGTAAATTCCTTACCTTGTGAAACACGATCCCATTCCGCCTCTCCTTTCATTTTTTGTATGTCATTGTTTAGCGCCAATATTGTTTTTTCAAGTTTGGCGATTTTTTGTGATTCAGCCGAAGCTGAAGTTGAGAAAATGCGTAGGAATATGAATGTTCCTACAAGAATTATTTATAATGCAGTATTCCCTGAAAAAACACTTCGGAGCATCTCCATTGTTATGATACCCCGTTCAATCGCTTCATAGATTATGACGATGATAGTGAAAAAAAAGAGCAAGATAATATCAGAAGTGTTTGAAATCATTTTTGCGATTTGGAGAGTTAATAGTAATTAGTTGATTGTTTGGATTTGTTTATATAATGCTAAGAATCTTCCGCAGTCAAGAGATTTTCCGCAGTTGAGAGGCGATCGTCATAAAAATATGCGGTGATCTTCGATTGACAGGTTACTATCCTGAAATTTTAATAGACGATCTTATAGGTAGTATGAGAATTTAGTACGGACTGAAAAATTTTGTGTCCCGAAAGATCCCTGCTGTATTACCTCTCACGTTAAAATGAGGGAGTCCAAATCTCCCAATCAACTGATCCATGCATGACGAAAATCCTAATTGTTGATGAATGGAAGACAAAGAAGGTTAGTAGGTAGTTATTCGCTTTAGTAATATCACCCCAAACTATACTTACCTCTTAATCTTCATTCACGATTCGGCTACTACAGAAAATCGTAATATCTTTTTCCTGGTTGTTTCAGCTTTAGTGAAGATATACCCGCGAACTTGGAATCGCCAGCATCACGAAGAATCAGGATCGGGAATGTGATGGTCGAAATGGAATCCTCAGAAAGGCAAGTTTGATTAGTATTTTATGAATGGAATTAAAGCAGGCTATGAATATAATACCTAACTTTACCTTTATCCATCCAAGAATCGAAATTATTATCCATAGGATTCATCACGTAAGTATCGCATCATGGAAATCCGGTTTATTGATCTTTCCAGGAGATGACGAAGTCAAAATAGATGGTGATGCCGATGGTGGTGCTGATGGTGATGGAGACTAAAACCTTCATTAATATGGGACATCAAGAGGCTGGAAGACAAGTTCAATTAGAACATATCCCACAATACACAATACACACACCATACGAAAAAATATTATCCTGTAAAAAATCACACCACTGCGCCTTTGCTTTATTTAATGAATAAAATGTTGCCGAAAGCAATTACTAATACATGATGCGAATACAAATATAATAAATCTAACTATTCATTATTGGGTGGGGGAGGGGATACGAAAATATGAATATCATTTGGACCAGGAATCACTTGAAAATAATTAGAAATCGAAGCTGTTGGTTGCATACTTCTTTCACCCTGAAGGTGGTTCATACAAAGATCGATTTGTGTGGAAGGAATATGATCAAAGAGAGGCGCCAACCGTTTCTTTACGATAGGCTTGAGCGAGTCGACCTTTTTTTCTCTAGAAATCTCGATTACAAATATTTCATTATCATTTTGGCTATCATGAATACGGAGGTTAAGACTATAGATTTTATTATTTGCCATTTTGTTTTCATCTCATGGTGAGTAAAATTTCGCTTCTGTAGATAATTATATTGATATTCCTGAACTATACATACTTTGAAAAAAGTTGTGAAAGATATGGGGTAGGAGTTCTGTTGAACTTTGCTTATTATAAGATGTGAAGCAAGTCGTTAAAATGCCTAGAAAATAACTAAGCCGAGTCTCCCTAACAGTATGTTTATATATTTGGCGGAATGTGGTGAAAGTTATTCCCTTTTGGCATGGCGATCTCTCTGCGAAACATAAAGCTTGTCTAGCCCCTGGCGATCTCGGAATTGCAATGTCCACAGCATTTCATAACATATGGTTTTGCCGGCACTATTTTACTTATGGGGTAGGCCCTGTATCACAACTAGATATTTTTTCTTCCTCCGGTCACATTTGTTTGGAAAAAAAAATAAGGATAGGAAGTTAATATAATTTTTTTTTTTTCGCTTGATATGTGAGAAATTTCCCTGTCGCACAGACCTGCATTGTGATCATTTTATTTGTCGCATAATTTAGTCGATAGCGCATGGCTCAGCAATTCTTCCGAGCTGGTGATCATTTCTCCGGACTAGCATTAATCGAATCACATCGCTTTTAAACAATTTTACAAGGTTTTCTAACCCCTCCAAATTTTTCTCAAATGCCTTGATTACTTCACCTGACTCGCTAGGTAAATTATTGGATGTATCTTTTTTACTTTTGACTTGGTGCTCGCTTTCCATTCCTCTTTGCACTATAGAAGAAAAAAAAATCTCTCAAGTTGATATTACTGCTTCGGACTAGATGGATCGGACTACTCGAATTGGATTCCTTCTAGGTTTCACCTTCCTATTGCCAGATTTTTTCTTCACCTCATAATCTGAATCAGATGAATCCATTGGTTCTTTACCAGGCTCTAAACCAGTTTGCTCTTCTACATAATTTCCTATCCAATCTACAGTACTTTCTAGCTTTTTAACCTTTTCTTTAAGCTCGGATGAGTGGACTCAGAATCAGAATTATATAAAGACTCGCCATTGTCCAGACCCTTGCAAAATAGTATAAAATTCTTATTCCCTCCCTTTTCACGTCTATTTTTGCCTTACATAACCATAACCATTGCATCCCTAATATAAGATCAGCATTTTGCATGGCTTCGCAACAACCTCAAAATTATTAAAAGTTTCATCACTACTAGGGACCAGTCTATCTTTTCCTTTGTATCAGAAAGATATATCTAAGCAATCTACAGTACCTAATGAGTTTTTCACTTTTTTGTTTTATAATGCTTTCCATATTTTTCTCCAAGCTTATCGGCTAAACTTTTGCTAATAAAATTTTCGTTAGAAAATGTCTTAATCAGTGCCTTGACCGTATAGTATCTATGCCCTTCTTTCATTGCTTCCCAACGCGTTTCTTGATGGATTATTTTATCTGAGAAAGGCCAAATTTTACATTCTACATATGCCATTTCGAGTGTTGTTTTCTTAACTGAATATTTATTATGCCAGAAAAAAATAATAACCCTCAAATAAATTTTTTTGGGATGAATGCTATCTAATCCTATTCTTTATCAGACTTAAATATGAGTTTTATTTTTGCATATAATTTTGAAATTCATTTTTTATATCCTCTCTAATCTGTAAACAACCCCTAATTACTATCATTTCCAAACTAGAAGCCAATTTTGGAATTTTTGTAATTGTTTTTGGGCTTAAGCATCTGAAACCTCTTATTACAAGTGATTTAAATTGGGATACTTAACTAGAAGCGCTTCTAGATTTTTATTGTTAAGTATACATGACCCACAATTTTCAAAACTTAGCCATTGTAAATTTGGACATGTCTTGCATACTTCAGAAATGTATACATCTGGCTCTATATTTATTTTTCTAATCATTTTAGACCTAGTACTTGTGAACATGCATTTAGCTTCTTAATGCTTTTATGAACTTAATCCCAGAAATACCTATTAGGACTATTTTTTGCCATATTAGTCTTTTAGCAATATAGTGCTATTACTTATTAACTATTAAAAGAGGGTATAATTTCTCGTTTTCATTTTTCTATGATATTGAAAAATTCTATTAAGAATCTCATTTGGCAAAGGTAAGTAATAAATGAAAGACTTTTCTATCTTTGCGGATGCTGGTAAATCTATTTCTTCAAAGTTGACCCACTTTAAATTTATCACATTTTTTATTGATACAATGCCTGTTTTTACAATTTTTAGATCACTCTTCCTGACTATATTTTTTGTTAACAACTGCTCAGTATTTTTGTCTGAAATGATGAATCCATCTGTGTGGATTCACTTTACACGTTCACCTAATAGTGCAATTTTTTCTGATATTATTTTACGCTCTCTTGTTGAAATAAATGAAGCTATACACTAATGTGAACCTGCTCTTCGTCCGTCTGAGAATAAACGTCTCTAGAGAGAAACTAGCATATGTTTAACAACTTTTTCTGCCTACCCATCTTCTTGTTTGATCTCTGTTAGATAACTTGCCCATTGATAGAAGACTTCACTTCTATATATAAGACGCTTAAATATTAATGCATTTGGGCTTTTAGTTGATGATTCTTTATCTAGATCTAGATTTATTGCTAATTGTGAGTATAATATCCTGCTAGATTATAGCGAAATGTCCTTATGCATTTTTGTTCTGCTGGTTGACCCTTTATATTTATGCAATAAATTCCATAACTTAGAGTATAGTCAATAGGATCAGTGCTAATATATGTGATTATTTTAAATTCTCCTATTCCTATTAGCCAGCATGTACCTGTATCTGCTAATATGTGAGGGTAATATTCATTGTAATCTAATTTGGTCGCGATTCCTTCATAAGGCTCAGCCTATACTATTCCTTCTATGTAGGCTGATTTTACCCAATAATCTTCTTCAGTTGTTAAATCTATAGCTTTTCTAGGAGTTCTAATAATATCTTGAAAGAAACGCAAGCTTGCCATAGCATATGAACCAGTTTTCTTAAGTCTATCTGACCATCACTTCGCCATGAAATTGCATTAGCCTCTTCATTAGAATGAATATAGGATTTCTGAAGTGTTTCATTCAGATTGGTTTTAATTAAAAACCAGTCTCTTGATAAATCACAGAAATCATTTTCAGAGCCAATCCATTGTGTATTCTCATCATAAAACTCAACATTCTTACCTTGCTTTCTCTAGAAAAGAAATCTTCGAATTGCTGAATACCATCTTGTTTCTGTATTTTGACTATTTTGACAAGTTAAAGCAGTCTTATAGTCGCTCTCCCCATCTGACTCCACTTCTGGCTCTTCTTTTAGTACTGGTGGTTTAGAAGGCTTGGATAATTTGGGTGGTATCAAATCTTCCCAAAAATTTCCAAATAATCGCCCTAGTGCATCAGTTATACTATCTAGAATTCTGCTCATTTTTTCTCAAAGATTATATGAGGTTACAAAAAGTTTAAAATAAAAATTAATTTATTCGGATAATTAGAGTTACATATTTATTCAAAAAGAAGAGACTATTAGAATGGGATTTTATAATTGTCCATATATTCTTAGGACTGGAGAAGTGTGTAATAAGGGGTGCTATCGACCAGAAGGGTGTAAAGTTCATTAGAAGTCTCTTAGACAGGTTCCATGTATAGAATGCAAAAAATTAACTTCCTTTATTTATAGTACTTGTAGGAAACATGCAGGCAAATATCGCATTCGAGATTTTTATCAATATCAGAAGCTTGCAAAAATTCAGGGGCGGTGTTACTGGTCAGTTGATCAATCTCACATGACTGAATTATGCATTTCTTGGCGCAAGAGGATAAGTCTATAGATTCAGTATCATCAAAATCAGGGTTGAAGTCATCAGAGGCGCTGTCATCAGAATTAGGAGAACTTCAATCTGAAGAGCCACCTCAAAAGTCCAGAATTATTCCTCACATTTACAAGTCCAGGTTACATTCGAATCATCTTCCATCTGAGGCAATTCATCATCAGATTTCTTTTTGAGTTGTCAGAAGTTGAAGGAGTACAGTATGTGTAGTTGAAGCGTTCATTCCAATGGAGTATTCTGTGATTCAAACAAGAACAATCAACATAAGGAATAATTTAGCAGAATAGCCTCCAATAAGAATTTTGTATCGCGTGACTTCCATGATGTTGGAACAAAAAAATTTAGCCTTTTTACTGCGGTACGGTTGTATGACAGAAGTATGTACTACGATTATCAATAATACGAGAGAATATCTTTATAGTGTAATATCATCAGCGAATACTGATCAATACTGATCAAATTATATTCTTTTTTTACATTTTCGCACGAAACCCTCCTCCAAAATGTCTTCAACTTCTTCGAACTCTGGCTGGAAATCAGCGCGTAGGAATTTTCGAAAAAGATTTAATAATATACTCCATAAATATCCTAAGTTACCAACAACTTCCCAGAAGAAAATGGGTAAGTGTGCCTCATACAGATTCTTTACCCACCCAATGTTGCCTCATATTGTTACAGTTTGCCCTTACAGATTGGATCGAATATTACAGTAAAAGATTATAACACCTTTCTTGACGAAAACGAAAAAGTTGGATATAAGTTTTGTTGGAACGGAGGCAACGTATATATTATTGAAATGGCTAATCCGGAACATGAAGTTGCGGTATCATATCTTATGGACTGTTTTAAAGAACCAAATAATCGTGTAAAACTTGGCCCGATAGACATACTTGGTCAACCATGTAAGAGATTCTTCCTTTTGATCTAATTGTTTTCGGCTTGTGATAATAGTTCACATTTGTTTCTTATAGATCATTACAATCCAACCGGAATTGGGGAAAAATATGCGCCAGATCTCGCTGTTTGTGGTTCAATTGATCATGTTTTAGAACCCGTGATTCCACATCCTGGTCCACCCCTTAGCGACGTAAAAGTACTTTTATACTTCATTGACATTATTATTTTCAGAGCCAATTTCGCAATATTAATAAATATTTACACAGGGTAATCCTCACGCGAGAATCATATGTGAGGTAGCTAACGCTCAAAGCATTCCTGACTGGAATACAAAATGCGAAGATTGGATGCATGAAGGATACGTGCGCTGTGTACTTGGCATAAAACTTTTTCCTAAAACAATTATAGGAAGAACTGCTAATCAGGCAATGGTGGTATGTCTTGTACGTCTTTTTATTCAATTATTTTCATTTTTAAGATTTTTTAATAATAACAGGCTAGGTTATGGACTCGTCAAGCGTTGGCAGGCAGTGTCTTATCGGCAAATGCAACCTTAGCAGCAGTAGGAATACATGTTACCGAAGTAAGATTGGTACATTATATTCTTGTGATCAGATTCAGTGGACTAAAGCTTTTGCGACATGACAGTGGGATTTCGGCACGATTCAATATAATAACCATATACCCCCACTCACCGGTTGCAATGTCGCGAATCTCAATGCCTTTCGAGTAAACATTCCAATTGCAGACGCTTTTTACGATCCTCCGATCGTTGGTGGAGTTCTTACACCATATGCTGTCTTTGTACCCAGAACAGTTGTTGGTGTAAATTTTGTAATTGATTTATACGAGTTGCAACGAGCGGTTTTACGAAAAAAGTAAACATGTCATACACATTTGTTGCTTATTTGATTAATGTTCTTTGGTTAAATTGTTGGGTAAATGATTGCCTCAAACTTTCAGCATTATGATGATTTAATACTTATTCATTGTCATATCAAACGAATAAATAATATGTAAAGTATACAGCAGTGAATCGAAATTTTTATTTTCCAATTTTATTATATATTTTAAGAGAAAATGAAATGTAATACATGATCCTAAACCAAGCCCAGCATCAAACTATTTTCTTTGCTCTTTCACTTTCAGGTAAATTTCTACAGATATTGTTCCTATCACTAGATAATTATGAAACTCTCACATCCTTTTTCTACAAATATAAAATAGCTATATCTACAAAAATTTTGCCAATATAAATAACTTCCTCCTACACAGTTCCGCAAGAGAACTTTACAGAGATTAAATAATTTCGGACCTATAGCATAGTATAAGTTCGGGATTAGCAACTGAGATTAGTGCAACATTAACTATTCGCTCTACAAAATTCCACTCAGCCTCATATACAAGAAAATTTAGTTCTTGATCTTTTTATCAGTATCAAGAATTTGGCACGCGAAGAAGAATCACGAGAATTTATTTTTGTGATACTGCCCCAGAATTTAGTATATCTATGATGAATTTTTCAGAATAATATGTAGTAATGTGTCCGTTTTATTTTGGAACGTCTAGAAATCGATTAACATCGAAATCCAAAATCAATAGTTACACGTTCTTTGTGATAATTGATTTACAAGAATCAAAGGAATTTCACATCGTTCACCGCTTTGCGAATCTGAAATGATCAAGATAAAGATTCTTACCGTAACCATAAAAGATGCCGCTATATTTCGGTAATTATCATTCCTTCCACTTTCACTAATTTTTTTACATTACGAATTTTTTGTGTGTAGTTTTATATTCCAAAATTTAATTAGTAAAAGAATTATAGCTTTTATTTTTTTCCGCCGACTAAAATTTCATAACTTTTCTTTTTTTAAAAAAAAGGTACGATATAACTGCTTCTTAGAATGATTAAAATATAAGTTAAGAAGGCAAGTAAAACAAACTTTATAGTTTATATCCGCTATTTATGTGTAAACTTGTAATATAATTCTAAATTTACGTTCTTAATTCAAGCTTTGCAAAGTATTGTTATCTGCTGAAATTATTAGATCATAGACTATACTTGAACGATTATTAGTTGATATTTATCATAGATGATTTGCTATTCCCAAGTCCTATATCATATCTTACCTGAAAATTTAAATTCGATCATATAAATAATCAAAGAGGTTATGACAATTTTATAGTTTACATTGGCGCAGTAGTTATGATGTATCTTATTTATAATTTTAAAAAATTTGTTTAAACGATTACAAACTGCACTTTGTTACTATACAGTGTTCAATTAAACTTTTTAAAATATATGAATTAAACAAAATGGATTGAATTAAAGAATATCAATAATATCATCCATTGACATGTCTTATATTTGGCATATTAATTAATAGTCTGTTACTAATATTATCAATAATATAAATTAACATGCAAGTTAATCGAAACTTATACTGTAAAGGTAAAATTGATGAAGAGTTCTGGGCAGGATAGCCTCGAATGAAACATTTGGTTCAGGCCCTAGAGATATTAGTGGATGGATGATGGCCTTTTATCCTTATGAAAAGGATGGAACAAAGGTAACTTTCAATTCAATTGAAGCCGAAGATATTCCTGATGGAAGGGTTGGAGTCCCATTTACAACTGATAATGAATTACATTAAAATTTGTTGCTGGATTTTTGGGTGCGCAACAAGAATTCCTCGAGAACACTAATGAAGCGATTGTCTCGCCAATGATTGGTTGGTCTGTTATTGATGATAAAACTGCGAAGGACATCATTTAATAAATTTTTCGACAATTCTGAAACTTAAACAAAATTTTATTTTCTATAATGTTAAGTGAAAATATGAATAAGTAAAAAAAATTCTCAGCAAAATTTTATATATTTCATGACACTTTTTATGTCGTTACACCGTTCACGGGGTGTTTATAATCCATAAAGAAAAATTAAAAATGAATAATAAAAATCATAAAAATTAACAAATTACAGTAAATATGATCATGCAATGTGACGCGGAGTGATAAATAAATGGGTACTAAGTGAATGCTAACCTTTAGATTTAAGACATAATTTTCAAAAGACGAATTTGAAGTTTACGAAATATGTATTTATAATTTAAACAAAAAGTAGATCAAAAACAATAGTTCTTCGCTACGCTCCGGACTAATAAGAATTTCCAAAACCCTTTTTTTTTTATATATCTTCTATTTACTAATAATTATGCATTAAATTATGATAACAGCATCATCTTTTAAGTCGAAATTATTGAATATTCTTCCTATCCTGCTTCGGTGGAGTCTTTTTTTAAAGGTCTATATTTTCGAGTGCATTTTTTTTTATTTCCAAGAATTACATGAGTCAGATTAATGTTTTCTTTTTTGTCCTTTTTTTGGGTTTATATAGGCACTGATTTCAAGGTTTTACATAGGAATGTTAAACGGTCCTAAAACGGTCCTAAAAGTCCCAACAAATTTTCCAATTCTAGAGATATTTTACTTTCTAATGATAATGTATTAATTGAATATATATTAAACTTATGCGGGAATCCAGAATCTTAATTTTTGAAACTTAGGACCCGGTCCCACCTTGGCGGTCCCATGAGAATTTTCGATTTCATATTCATAAGCCAATTTTTTATCTAGAGTTATTATAGATAAGCGATTACTTTTCTATAACTCGTACCTGCAAAATGATCTATCCCGTTTCCTGCTTCGTGTTATAAGCCACGTGATTAATGGCAGATGAAGCAAACAATATAGCACGTCTGAAATGTGTGACAGGTTATGCCGATTATATGGCTTAAAGTATGTGGCGCATTTTTCAAAAAAAAGCGTCCAAGTCAAATTTTACTGCAAAAAACCAACCCGCCGCCTTAAGTAAACTAGCAGTACGAGCAAAAATACACCTACTTATGGGTTAGTACGTACAAAAATCAGGTTTTGATCATATGATTTATATAGTCCCGCAGCATGATTTTCGTACGTACTAACCATATAATGTTTATTAAGGTTTGGTTTCAAATTTGTAGAAAATTGTCTGTGGCGCAAGTGCCGATCATCATGTCGATCATTTCCAAATAAGTATTTTTTCGGCATAACCTACCTTTCACACATTTCAGACATGCCAAACAAAAATGAATATTTAAAAAATTTTTATATATAATTTTATTATTTGCGTAAAAATCATATTTGAAATTTGAAAATTACTAATAAAACAATATGTTATAATGAAACTAATAACGATACATAATTATTACCCTAAAGAATTTTTTTTTTATCACCTCCCAATTCACTATTCAAATTGCCATATGAGAACACAAATTTTAGACGCGCTCCTAAAAAAAAATAATAATAAAATTTTTATTGAAAAAAGAAGGTACTGCTAACTCATGAAAAAGCCAAAAATGATTACAATCTATTAATATAACTCTATTGGTCAGTAAAATACATGACTAACATATTGTTTTAATACTCCATATCGATGATACGTTTTACAAACTTCTTCCATTTGTCCTTTAAATTGCACGGTAGGATTCCAATAGAAACAAACAGGTCGAGACATTTCCTCTCGACTTTCTAAAAATTTTTCGAAGGCTTCCGCTGATATCATCCATCCATCTGATATTCTAAGATTACGTAAATTTTGTGGTTGATTTTCCGTGATTTCCTTTAAAATGGCATCAAAATCGACTTTTCCTTCGGAATTCCTTTGATTCGTTGATGACGATTCTTGATTAAACGCACCAGGAATTCCCTTTGATGGACGAAGGTGTAATGACCTTAGGTGATTACAAGAATCTAGTAATTTCGTAAATTCTCTTCTATTATCTTGTAAGATGGGTCCCTCGTACAAGATAATATCTGGACAAAATTGTGCAATATTGGCGATCAGTAATCCGGAATTGTTTGGATCAAATAACTTGTGACTGTGTATTATTACTTGTTGTAACTTTCCACAGTTTTTGATGAAATTTGCGAATATATCAAGATATATAATTGAATTGATACTACAAAAATAAAATATCTTTAATTTCTTTAAAGAAACTCCCGTTAGTTGGATCCATTTTGATCGTGGGTAATCTTGATCACCAAATGCAGATAAGAATAATTCTTCAAGATTAACAAAATTTGCCAACTCTTCAACAGGAAAATACATTCTACCTATCGTTAATCGCGTTATGAAATACGCCTTTTTCATTATTTCAAAAGGCGCACTGTTGGAGGTTTTCCAAGATATTTTTCGGATCTTCCCAGAAGTGTGATTTTCTTCCATACTTATCGATGATAAGAATTTTTGAACACTAATTAACTTGGATAATTCATTTAAATCTTCATATGGATGGACTTCCAATTGTTGAATATTACGACTATAATTTGAAAGAACTGATACAATCTTTGACATAAATTTGGCAGTATTAACAGTGGAGCCACAAGTAAAAGTTCTTAATTTAGATAAAACTTGCTTTGCTTCGGGTATCTCGATTATCACATTTGCCAAGATTTCAGGGACTATGATTCCTGATCCTGCATTCAAATTATATAAAACTTTGGATTTCCTAAAGAAATTTTTCATTAATTCATGGATGACAATAAATATCCTCTTCCTAAGGAGAGGGTTTATCACTATAACCCTTCCATGTTCTACAACGATTCCAGTAATTAATAGAATCCAAAATATAACGTGTACTTCCAAGGAACAAATATGCAAACCCTTTAGAAAACATGCGTAATCAAAGGTCGGTTTCGATGACATCCGTGATATCTTTATTCCAGCCTGAGACAGAACATCTCTTGAAGATTGTGGTAACGTTGCAACGTATGTCGTTATAAGTCCGGTACGCCATTTATTTGATCCATTCCCTGAATTCCTAATATAAAACCAAGGGTTCCGCCAAAGAACGGGGAGCGCATATATACACCAAATGCGATTTACCAACGCGCAATAAAATAATGAATTCGGGTCCTCCGCGAGAAATTCAAATATTCGTATTAGGCAATGATCATTGATAATTGGCGATGAATTAGTAATGATTCTTTTTGGATTAATCCTCCTATGTATTGTAACAAGAAATTGTTATATGACGACCAATAATTATGAATTTTTAGGAAAAATTGTAGATAAACACACCTACTTATCTTTTTAAAAATAATTCAAATATTATTTAAAGGTAGAAAATTTTTGTTCATTGATTAAACAAAAATAAACATACCTTGAATGATACCAATGTAAATGTGGGATAATCCTAGTTGACATTGACGTAAATTGCGTACTAGATTCAAGAAAATGCGAGTGTGTTTAGGATTCGGAAACATGACACAATTCTGAAAACCTTTGATCCTGATCATACCCGTTAGTACCTTTATCCTGAAAGTATTCTCGAGAATAAAAATGTTTAACTGAAATTTTAATATATTTTTTTTTTTGTTGTTATTAGTTATTTATTCATTTCGGATCATGACGTATCATCAATAAATAATAACTCACTGAAAATGATTTTGATCTCAACAAGTTTATCTCCAAGAAAAATTTTTTTATAGAAACAAAACTCTATCAAAATATATTATGAAATAATAAATTTGTTTATGTAATATATCGATGCAAAAATCGAGATCCGTTATGCTAGCATTATGACTCGTCAACGAAGGGCTTTTATGCCTTTTCTTAAACGAAAGTTGAATTCAAGAAATGCCAGTAAATGAATCGTGTCATGTGTAAATGTATATTATCATCACGTGAAAAATATTATGAGAATAAGTTAGATCGATCAATTATGTAAAATTCACATGTCAAATAAACGATTTTTTCTAATATGTCAAGTATACAAACCTTTTATGGAAAGTCAAGCATGCCTAATTTGTTAGGATCCTATAAAAATTTTTCGGTTATTAATTTTTATTAAAAAAAATATGATTTTGTATTTAACCAAACATTATTGTTATATGTAACGTATCATTATAAAGCTGATTACGAATATCAGTCTTAATTAAATTTTGTTTAGAAAACCCTCTTTACTAGAAAATGGTATAGAATAAAATATACTAATCAAAATAAGAATTTTAGGATACATATCAGAATGATATTGAAATAATAGCAGAAAGAAATCATCAGTAGAAAGTTTGTCATAATTTGCTAGGACTATAGCTTTAAAATTATTCCATTCATCACGAATAGCATCAGCATCAATAATTGGCATTGGGTAATTAGGCTCTTTAGCTATTCCATAAATATTAATTAACTTTTCTAATTCTTCCTCACCATAGTCAACTAAACTTTCTTTATTCTTTGGTCATTCCATTGGATTCATTATTTTCATGGCAGATAAATTGATCTATGTGGAAATCTGTCATTAATTTCACAAATTACAGCTGCTGTAAATTCCATAATTTTTAATTGTAAATTAATTTCGTCTTCAGAGTTAAATAAAATATGATAATCTTCAATAAAAGAATCTTCTGCTGGTGGTTCTTTTAATAAAAATTATTTAGATGTGATTTAACTTTGGATTTCCATAATCATCAACATCTAAATATTCATGTAATTTTTGAATAGTAGAATTAATTATAGGATCAATATCAAAAAACATATCTTCGTTGAAACATCTTATTAAGTTCTATTAAATGACCTAAAATATCATATAAAAAGTGTAAAAAAACCAAAACTTTCCAATAACAGATTTTAGAATATAAATCAAATATTGATTGTTGTCTTTGAAAAGAATATGTTGTTGCTATTTCAAGAAATGTATCCAGTAATGGTTCGATAGATATACATATACTTTTAATTGCTTCATACCAAGATAACCATCTAATATCAGAGATATTCTTTATTTTTAAAATCAGATGATCCAATACTGACTGGAATTGCCTACTCTTTTTTCAGAATTACTAAGAAATTATATGTTTCTTTAATTAAAGTTTAGATATATTTACAAAAAGCTACATGTTTTAAGCTGAATTATAAGTCACGCTAATCTATATACAATGTAATGACTTACAAATAAATAAGAATTTTTATTTATAAGTTTTATTGTCACACTATTATTTTACCAAGTATTACATTAGTTCCATCTGATGAAAAAGACATAATTTTTTTTCTAATTCTAAATTAATAAAATAATAAATTAAATTAATAAATAATAATATTAAAACTTTAATAAACTAATAAATTTTTACCTTTTGATTCAAATAAAGTAAATATAGCTAGAAAAATAATTTTAGCATCTTTATCATTTAAATATAATAGTTTTATATACTTGATTTTAATAAAGACTCTTAGATAATATTTAATATAAAGAATTATATGTAATTCTGTACAAATATCTGTACTTTTATCTATTATAATAATAATGCTTGTAGTTTCATAAAGTTTATTTTACAGTTCTTTTTCAATTGATAAAGATATTGCTGATAATAAATCTTTTGCAGATGTAGGATTTTCATATATTATAGAATTTGAGTTAAAAATCAAGTTAAAACTTTTAAGTGCACGTCCAAGTTATACTAATTGAGAAAATTGATAGAGTAGAAGATTATTTTTCATGATAAAGTAAATGATTTTTATTAAACTTTCTATTTGCGTGATTTACTGTATTTGAAGTAGTTTTAAGCATTGAAAATCTAGCCTTTTCTTTTTTTAAAGCTTCTTTATGACTGTCACTATTAACATGATTTTGAATTGCTGATTTTTTGCTAACATTTTTTGAATCTAAATTCAAATTAATCAAATTATAAATTATTAAAATTTTTTAAAATCATTAAAAATTAATTTTTTAATAATAAATAGCCAACTTTTTTTAGTGAAAGGAATATTAATTCTATAAAATCTATATTATTCATAGTTAAGGTTATTAAACGAAATCAAGAGTTTAGACAGACGTCTAAATGGTAAAAGTAAAACTTAGTTAAATTATATTAAAACCTTATTAAAAAATCTGCGAAATTTGGAAAAAGGTAAAACTATATCAAAGCTTATAAAAATGGCGAAACTATATCAAACACTTAGTAAAAATTTAGCAAAACTAAAGGTTTAACCATTTTGCCAAATCCAAAATGAGTTTAGACAAGCAACCTTATTTACAGTACATTTTTTTTTCTTCATAATTATATTTTAACCATGAAATTTTTTGAGTTATTTTTTTTTGAAATCTCATTTTATTCATTTTATTAATTTTTAATTTTTTTTTTTTAATATACAAAGATTTTTTTTCTGAAAAGGTAAAACTTTATTTACTTCTTCTGTAAAAGATAAATCTTCTTCATTTTCAGACAAAGATTTATCTTCAGTTAATTTATCATTATTTTTATTAGTATAATACTAATTGTTTTATATTATCAAAGAATATTAGACATTTTTTATATTTTAAGATAAAAAATAAAAAAATTATATTCAAAATATATTATTCAGATTATCTGTATATTACAATTTACAAATAAATAATGATTTTCAAATAATTTACTTAAAATTATTATCAGCAAAAAAAACTGATTAATCTCAAAATTTTTGATTACTTTTAAAATTTATTGATTTTTACAATTGTATTTTTAACCCTGACTATATGATGTTTAATATTCTACTTTAATTCTATTATTTTACTGTTTTTCTTTTACATATTACTATTTTATTATTTCAGTTTATACTTTTACTACTCTATCTTACTGTTTACAACTTTATTTTACTATTTTACTACTATGTACTATTATTTCCTATTACAAATTACTACTACAAACTTTCTATTTATTAAATTGTATTATACTATGTAATGTTTATACTATAAAATCATGTATTACCTTAATATTACACAAGATCTCATATGGTTCAGATTATTATTTCTAACTGATGTCTTTTATATAATCTTTTTGTATATTTGTATTGCTTTTTCAATTATTATTTTTAAATATTTTCTATAAAACCCTCTATTCGATTCATTTATTATCTGTCTTCTTGACCCTTTGTTCAATCCTTTAATTATCCTTTTTTTTCAGTAAATATTTTATCCAAATTATTTTCTTCTGAAATTTATCCATTTTGTGTAATTTTTTTTTCAGTTCATAATTTATCTATGTATTTTTTTTTCTTTAAAAATATTATTTTATCCTTTATTCTTAAAAATTCCTTAACATTAATATGCTGATAATAGATTTATCAGATTTAGATTAGTTAATATTTCTTCAATCACTTGATAAAGTTTTCAACAGAAGTATTCTCAATTCTTAACTTAATCATCAATCAATATTCTTCTTAACATTACTAATATTGTTAGATTTAAAGAAATTACAAAACAATCAAACAGAATGATTTATAATATGTTACCAGTTTTGATGAAAAGTTTTTACTTTCTCAAGTTATTTATTTTATTAATTCTACATAATAGAATCCTTCATTTTCTGAACTTACATTTAAAACTAAAACTACTTCTCTTAAATTACAATCTGATGCACATATCATATTTCTTAATAATTCATTAATTGAATAAGATATATGTAATGGTATTATAGGAATTATTACTGATCGTAAACTTAAAAATGAATTTGTTTAAGTTGCTTTTTCTGTAATGATTCTATAATTGATACAAATATTTATAAACAAACTCATTATTTTGAAAAATATGAAAACAATTGTCATTATATACAATTTTTTTTACAAAATTCTTGCTATTACTGTTTATAAAAAACAAGGCTTAACCTTACCAAAAGTTTCACATGCTTTAGATTCTACTATTTTTCTTCTAGTCAAGCTTATGTTGCTCTTAACAGATATTCAACTTAAAATAATATAAAGATATTACATCTTGATACATCAGCTTTTAAAACAGATCAAGAAATGATACAAGAATATCAAAGGCTCTATGATATTTCGTATTCTAATTCTTATAACTTTTCATAAATAATAAAATTTTAAATATCAATAAAAAAACAAATTCAAATTTATAATTTAAATAAATTATTAAAAATTCTTAATTTACCTAAAAAGATTATGGTGGGTACTTTAAAAATAAACTCGCTAGTTTAATTTAATAAATTCTGCTAGAATTAATCTTGCATTTTAAAAATTCGTTGTTAATTGGTAATTGGATAAAAATTAGCCATTTTTCACGGGTATCTCGAAATCGATTTAGATTCAAAAGTATAGACTACAATCTTTTTTCTTATCAGAAATTATAAAAATAGATAGATAACGAATCTAAAATCGGCTTAATGAGATTTTTCTATGGAAAGTGTAATGTGTTTCATAAATGGAATGATAAGGGTAGAAAACTTGATTTTGTTTATTTGGGTTACTACTTTAGGACATGTATTTTAAAATTGATGTATTAAATTAAGGTTTCGAAAACCTGTATAGTAATATAACACATCATTTTCCCACAATGAAAAGGTAAAGAAAAAATAATTTTTTTTTTTTTCTTTGTAGTATTTCATAATAAATTTTTTTTTTATTAGTTTAGTGTCTAAAATTTATAATTATTATTAGTGTAAATATATTATGTAAAAACAAAAGTTTTGCCAAAATTCATTTCTTTGGTTGGGTGGTTTGACAATAATGCTTGCCCAACCTGTTTTTCAATTTTGTGTGACTACACAAAAAATTTTTTTTTCGAGTATATGGTTATTACTAAACCAGAAATTCAACCATAATATGTCATTGGTGACCATTTTGGAGATTTCAATACCGAAAATGTGTTATGTGTTGTCACCGACTCTTTACTTCGAGTGATTATTTTCAATGCAACTTTTTCTTCCCCTTTTACAAACTATTTTGTACTTCACAGACCAACTTTCAATGTTGCCCAATTTTTCCATTTTGGTCAATACAGCTTTGTTGTCATGATTAAAGGATTTATCTTCCTTCGAGCACGTTGATGGATTTGAGGTTCATCATCATTTTAAAGTCATAAAGCTGAAGGCAATCAACCGTAACGGAAAGATATTGGCGGTGTAGTTAAGCAGGAGCACCCACGTTCAAAAGTGTCTGGCTCATATACGTAGAAGGAATGGATCATATGGTAAAAAAAAGATATATGTATATTTATATATATTTCTTTCAAGATCATCAGTAAATATCATTCATTTTATATGTAGTATTCACCAAATATCAAAAAGAACGAACCATATTATGGAATTTAGACAATTACAAGATCGGTGAAAATTTTTTTGTAAATGATATTGCAAGCATGAGCCAATTAGGAATTATACTTGCTTAAATCATATGATCTTTTATATTTTTTTGTTGTTATACACGTACTAAAATTAATGAAATTTATTCAGATGATGATTACATCGAAATTCTTTAAAAATTATCAGATCAGTATAATCAATCACCTTTATCTTCATTTTTTCTATACAAAAACACTTTTGCGTCCTTTAACTTCTACAATGCCTATTCCAAAACCTCCGCCTCGCATTTTTTTTTTAATAAATGATTCCATCTGAGAAATATGAAGTGGATGAAGCCTATAAAGATACATTTAAGCCCTTTTCGTAATTTAATACCGGAGAATGCTTTTGAATGAAATCTAGGTTAAGTGATTGATTAAGAAATTTGAATTTAAGTTATGGTTAAGAATTAGCCGTGTGATAGAGAGGTGCGGATTTAGTGTTAGAGTTAGTGTGTGTTAAAGATAGTCTTGAAGTTGTGTTAGAAGGAGGTATAGTGGAGTAGGATTAGGGATTAGTTGTTATGGTTCATTTGAAATTTTGGAATTCCAAATATTATGCTGTGTTGGTTGTAAAGAAATCAATTGCCAAACATTTTTTATCGTCAAAATGTTCTAATTAAAATAATAAAATTATAATAAAATATGTTGAGTCACATGATCTGATATTACATCATCGGGGTATAAAGAAAAGCCATCGATCGAGAATGTAACAGTAAAAATAATAATTTATTTTCACATAGATACATATGCATATCTAAATAAATCCAGAATTTTTTTTTGGGAATCATCATCACAATTTAAGAATTGGTACTAACCTTTATTCCCTAACATAAACCATAAAATACATTATGTTAAACATAGATTTCGATAACTATATTCTTTTACGCTATCCCAATCGCGAATAAAATTAAATGTGATATACTTCTGTTGGAATACCCTCTTCAATAAAAGCTTGAAGCTCAAATGTTATAGATCCATTGAAGTTCTTCAAACATCAAATCGTGATGATTGACATCAGATCCAACGGATACCACAATCCATATATTAGGTAGGATTCCTTTTGTTTTAAATAAAAAAAAATTATCAATTGTTGTAACATTTGATTATTAACAGTATGTTCATGGTTATCCTGTTTACTTATCGCGAAATGTTTTCATTTGTGTTTCATAAAGGTTTCTTTTGGATTAAAAAAATGCAATTACCAAGTCAAATTATGGCTATAAACGAATAATAAGATTAGATAAAAGAAACATGGACATTAAATATAATAAATTAAATTTGGAAAAAAAAATTTTACCATGTGTTGTAAAATGATACAACGAAACTTGTCTTCATTACTCTCGATAATTTTTTAATTACATCTTATTCAAGAAATTATAATTTAACATAAAACCTTCAATAATACTAAAGAAGACAAAGCGATTATATACAGTATATATATATTAAAAAGAACATAAAAATGAGATTTCTTACATCCATCATTTGACCTTAAAATTTCAATCAAGGAGGGAGGGCAAGATCAAAAGCTCATACCTTAATACCCCTTAACAAATGACCGTCTTAAAAGATTGATATGAAGCATTAAGTCCTTGAAGAGGTAAGTAATTGATATTAATTTCATCTAGATAGAGATCTTTTCGTGATTTTGATGTAAGTGATGAAGTGGTGATTGTCGTTATATTTCTGAATGAATAACAGTAACGACTATCATCAATTTAAAAGTTCATCAAAATCGTATAACCATGGAAATTCTGTATAAACACCATCTGCAAAGTACACATCCTCGTTTAATTGTTTTGAAGGAGTAGCCAAAGGGAGAACTTGAAACATTCTTCCTCTTGTGGGGTGAATACGAAAAAAAAAAAAAAAAAAAAATTTTAAATCTTCTTCATTAAAATGTAATACAAATATAAAAATCAGAAAATTCATATTCTTACCAATACAATTTTTTTTGTGATCAAATAATTTTAACTAGGAATATACATTTAAAATAATAGCATTAAAATAAAAGTAATAAATCAAATTACACATTAAGATTTTAATAATAATTATAAACTTCATACCTCCCCTTCCAATAATTTCTTTTGTAGTTTTTTTTAAAAAGAGGGGGAGTATTTTTTTTTCAATTAATCGACCTCTTCCAATTTATGAGAGGAGACATTTCATTTGAAACTTTCAAAATGAAAATCAAAGGTTTAGATTATCAAAACATGTTCTGAAAACAGTTTTTGTCACGTGTTGATGTACGCGTCATCAAGTACTTGTCGTACACCAGGATGCTGGTGAAGGAAAGTTCTCGAAAATCGACAATCGACAAAATTTATTTTTTTAATTACATAGAAATAGTAAACCCGCTATCGTTATTTTTTTATTTAGTAAAGTAAGTAAGTTAGTTAATTAAAGTAAAGAGATCAACGTACATCAAAATAGCTGTAGCTAAATAAAGTAATCTTTTAACAAAAAGGAAGGAACTACCGGAAAAAAATAAAATTAATCCGAACATATCTCATCCTGAAAATCATCTGAAGTATCTTTTCTGTCCGCACTCCGTTGTTTTTGTTAACATTTCAGCTTTAGAATTCCTGTAAATTTGTAAAGCAATTAGCACGCAAAATGTTATTAAATTATGATTCAAACTTGCAAGTTTTCATTAATCAAATTGATCAAATAACTCATTTTGAAGCCTCGTATGATCAAAAAAATATAGATAGTGAATGAGCATGATGATGCACCTGGAACCGGAACTGCATAATTGTCGAGGCTGTCCTAAATCAGAATGTTGTATAAATTCCCTGACCAGTCAAGTGCTTATGATATGATATGTCCGCCAATGGCTTGATTTATTCTATGAAAGGAAAGGAGGACTTTGATGAATACAAGATCCTGACAATAACCATTATCAAACGGCAATTCTCACGTATCCTTCTCCAAAACTTCAAGGACTTTATGTAAACAATCAATCGTTGAACATATTTTCTAATTTGTAAATACCGTATAATAATTTTGAAGGATGGAAATTCCAACCCCAATGGTGGAATTTCTGGAACACGTTTTTAGTAAAAAATTTTCTTTTTTTTTCACATGAGAGAACTTGTGGAATTATTATCGTCAGATGATACCATAAAAAAAGGAACTTTTAGACATTTGATAACAATCTTGAATATTTTAGATAATTAAACTATAATTGGCAATGAAGAATCACGATATTTTAGCCATTATACTGTATATAAAATCCATGCAGGTCTCGGCAAACAATCAGGTATTTGAATGTTTTGCTTTGGACTGGGATCAAAAAATCAAAAAAGGTTTTATTTATTTCAAGAATAATAGTATTTTTCAAACGGAGAGTTTCACAAATTATTACAATTGTTTCACTTGGATTACTAAGATTCTATTTTTTTTTTTTTTTGTTTGAAACAGTTGTAAAATTACATCTAAATGTATTCGTAACGGGTGATATTTGTCATTGAATCTAATCAAGATAAAGGGTAAAAAATTCCTTTCTCAAGTGACTCACGATTTTTTGATTTGACATACATTTACAGTATACATATCTTTCAAATATACATAAAAAAAAATACTTTATAGTAGAACAAAAACCAGTCAGGTGGAGTAGTTGGGGGTCGGTAATTACATATACCATTGATTATCTATTACGAGGAGTGCTTTATTGTTTTGATATATTCCCCAAAATGTATAAATTTCTCTCAAAAAAACAAATGGTATCAAAAGCTATTGCATGTTCAATATGCACTACTTCGTATTAATGTAATACCTGAATCTGAGAATCAACTTTGTTAGGAATTGGATTACGGATTTCGGATTCTTAGACCGATAGATTGATAAACGTTCTAAAACGTGAAACAATATCACTAAAACAGCGGTGTCCTTGTGATCCACTCATTATCAAAAAAACAGATGTATTTTTTATTATACAAGTGTTTGGGACAATGATTTGAATTTTTTTTTATTGTTTTAAAAGTTAAAATTATAAATTGCTGATATATATGTATTATATTAAAAAAAATATATATGCGAAACGTCATTTGTCCAAGAGGAAATGATGAACGCATCTTTTTGACAATTTCCTTGATATAAAAGGCTGAACAGAATCCTCTCAGACCTCATCCGCTCTTTGACATTGGTTACAAAGTGTGCGTTTATTTTTTTATTTTTTTTTTTTTAAATTTCGTTATATTATTTTTCTCGAAATCGTAAAATAATAATCATATATTGCTTCTATTCTTTAGGTCATACATTAATTGAAATTTAAACTACAAACAAAATGTAGTCTGTGAAATTCTACGGCTATGGAAGGAACTTTCGACCCTCCAGAACCGAAAACAAAATTGTAACCTCACGTTTTATCGAAATGATTGTTTCAACCTACTACTACTTTTTTTTTTTTTTTCCTCGTAAAAAATTTATAACGATTTCGATGCGAAAAACCTTTGCATTTTTACTCGATTTTTTTTTTTCCTTTCGAATGTCTCATCGAGGATTCCCTTAATCGAAATTTTCTAAAAATTCATTTTTTATAATTTCATATTCACCGCACACACTTTCGGATAATTCAATGAAGCATATAAAATTACTTATTAACTTACAAAACTTACAAAACGTGTACAAAAATTAAACTTATTGTATCCAAATATAATAAAAAAAAAATACACTATGCTTATGATATATTTTTTATCATATATTATTATGAAAATTTTGTATAATTAACCAGTAAAATGTCGTACAATTTTATCACGTAATTTCAAAAGTAAATAATTCAAATGATTTTTTTTCGTAAGACATTAATGCTCCATAAATTTTGTGATGCTTAAACTTTAAATTCCGACATTCTGAGGCATGGTTTTTATTATTTTAAAATTTTAAATTTACATACAGCATAAAACATTAAATATTTAAAGCGGTATTACAAATTTTATATGTATTATTTCAGCTTGAAAACTACTTTAAAAAACCAAGTAATAAATGTATTATTCAGAACACGATATATTTAGAAATATTATATAAATTTTTTTTTCAGTCCATTATTTATAAGTGGTAATTATAATTAATAATAATAAAAATGTAATATTATATATTGGAGCTATTGATGATTAAGAGAATATAAATTATTCAACTTATTTTTTTTTTTAAGAGTGACGTTATCGCCAGGAATAGTACGAACGGTTCGGATTACCGGAACCAATAATGTAGTAATAGGGATTTGGTTCAATGCAGGAAGTCGATGATGATGGTTGAAATATGGATGATGAAAATTACGATGGTGGCTGTAATTACTGATGCTTCTGACACGCTGAGTTGTCTGAGAAATTATTGAGGGAGAGGGAGAATGTTGTGGAAAATAATAAGAAATATTCTGAGAAATATTCATGGTAATATTCTGTGAAACGTTTTGGGAAACATGGGGGACGTTCGGAACATTCTGGGGATTATTTATGATACCGAGCGTTTTTATTGAAGGAAGTGCTTGGTTATGGTTTTTTGTGGAATTTCGTTCAATGATTGGCGGAAGGATCGGAACATCATCTATGTTTGGTATGTTTGGAATGCGGTTTTTTACAGGGAGAGGAGGAAGGTGACGTATGTTATTGT